>PVKU01005003.1:0-132653 GCA_004027475.1 Anoura caudifer
TTTCTTCATTTCACTTATTGTAGCCTTCATTTTTTCATCTAATTTGTGAGCAAAATCAACCAATTCTGTAAGCATCCTGATCACCAGGGTTTTGAATTGTGCATCTGATAGGTTGGCAATCTCTTCATCGCTTAGATAAATTGGCTCTGGGGCTTTGATTTGTTCTCCGGTTTGAGCCATTTCCATTTCTGGGTTTTTTTTTTGTTTGTTTGTTTGTTTGTTTTATCTGGTCGCGGCTGTTAGGTAGTGAGGGGTGGAGCCTCAGGTGTTCCCCAGGGCGGGACAGCCCCGTCGCTGGGTAGTGACGTTGTATGTGGGGGCGGGGTCTGAGAGGAGATAATGGCGGTTGCTTTACTCTCTCTCAGATTCCAGTTCCTTTCACCGCTTCCCCTTTGCCTGGATTATCCGCACGTGAATGTGGGACCACCCGGTCAGCCAGCTGCCTCGTGCGGCCTCACTGGTTCTGCACAGTTGCCGCCCAGTGCCCGGGGTCTGCTAGTCGCTGCCTGTGCACCTGGGGGCTGCCAGCCGCTGCTGCCTGTGTGCGTGGTCCGCACCTCGGCTTTTTCCTGCCGCGACTCCGCCCCTCTTACCGGTCTGGATGAATCGTTGTTGGACTTCCAAACAGTTTGATTTTCTGAGATCTGGTTGTTTTCTTGTTTCTAAATCTTTGTTGTCCTTAATTTGGTTGTGAGAAGAGGCACAGTGCGTCTGCCTATGCCTCCATCTTGGCCGGAAGCTGATTCCTAGCTCTTAACAACAGTATTATCAATAGGGTGTAAACTACAGTTTAAGTTCATTTTCAACTGTGATATAAAAAGCATAGGTATGCATAACTATTTTATTGAATAATATGGGAAAACCATGTCAATTAAGTATGTTGACTCATGGCATAATAGCTAAAGCTTTTTGTGTAGGATGATTTTACTACCAGCAAAGAACAGATTTGGAGCAAAAGACTGCAATTATATTAGATTATGCCTTTTACTTGCTATATAACTTTGGGTAAGTGGCAATCATCAATACTCTCTTCTGTAAAATGAGAACAATTTAAAAAATGTCCTCTGTTCTTTTTTAAATATTCTCATGAGGCTTAGATGAGACACTGGATATGAAGTAACCTAGACAAATTATGAGGACTACAAAGTAGTAAGTGGAAGACACAAAGTGCTTTCTTTGTGGTAACTAGAAAAATGATGTACATATGTCATCACTCTTAAGAATGGGAAGTAATGGCTCTTCCTTTTTGTTCTTATATTTGTGAATTTATAACTGAAGAATAAGCCCCGAATCTGAAAGTAACAGCATTAAAAAACAACACACCTAAACCCAAATATTCATCTTTATCAACAGATGAATGGATGAACAAAATATTGTATATCTATACAATGTGATGATATTCATCTATAAAAAAGAATGAAGTACAAATACATGCTACAACATGAATAACCCTTGAAACATGCTAGGTGAAACAAGTAAGACACAAAAGGTCACACATTACATGATTTCATTTATATGGAATATCCAGAATAGGTAAATTTAGAGATAGAAAGTAAACTGGTGGTTTCCAGAAGCTGAGAGAAGGGGAAATGGGAAGCTGCTACTTAATGGTTCAGTTTTCTTTTGGGATAATGAAATGTTTAGCTAGTACATTCATAAAGTTAGAACTACACAGAATTGTACAAAAGCCAAAATGATACAATCAGATAGAGCTGACTGGTAGTTGCACACATTGTGAATGTACTAAAGAGCACGGAATTGTACACTTTAAAATGGTTAATTTTATTATTATGTGAATTTCACCTCAAAACAAAACAATATGCCAAGATATTTTAATGGGGAAAGAATATTCTTTTCCATAGATGGTGCTGGAACAACTAGATATCCATGTACACAAGAATAAAAGTAGAACCCTTCCTTCCACTTCACACTAAAATTAATTTAAAGTGGATCACAGACCAAAATGTAAGTAACTAAAACTATAAAACTCTTAGAACAGAGGAATATTGATCTTTGGAACAATTATACCAAGCAAAATACTGCTTTCTCTGTACCAGCTGGGTCCAGTGGAACAAAGGCTTTGGTACTGTCTTCACTCTTAAACCTCAGTCACTTCACACTGCAACTAGCGATGATAAATACTCTGAGAACAGATGGCGGTTTGAATGTAGTACTTGGGAAGAACTTTCCCTCTTTCTTTTACTGGCTCCCTGTCCCACACTGAAAGAAGAAAAGGAGGAGGAGGAAGACAGGAAAAGCTGAAATGAGGAAATTAGGAAGGGAACAGATCATAAGAATAGCTCACAATCCTTGGGGGGTGGGGAGGGGGAGTATCAGGATGCTTTTAAGCCTTTAAAAAACACTTAGGCCCCGCCCAGGGAGCTGAGTTGGTTTGATATGCCAAGGTTGCAGGTTCCATCCCCAGTCAGGGATCATACAAGAAGCAACCAATGACTGCATAAGTAAGTGGAACAAAAAAATGGACATTTCTCTCTCTCTCTCTCAAATCAGTAAATTGAAAATAAAATAAAAAAATAAAAAAGACTTAAGCTGTTTTCTCTCTAAAACACAAGCAACATGGCTCAAAGATGTCCAATATACTGTCTAGTGTTGCTAAACTTTAACTTAACCAGGAAATTTGAAATTTTATTTCCTCATAACTTGCATAAAACATGGAAAAAGTCTAAGCCAAATTCCATCTCCCCCACTTATCATTTGAGAGGTAATGGACAAGACACCTAACATGTCTGAGACACTTCTAATTTGTAACAACAGATTTTAAATTAACACCCAGTCCACAGGGCTACTGTAAATATTAAACAAATGCTAGCCAGACTCAGGAAATGTTCTTCATTTTCTCTCTTCCCTCCGCCCCCCCCTCAAACAGTGCTACAAATGGGGGAAAAACAAAAAACAAGACAGGAATCTCCTGACAGATAAAGCCAATTGTTTTTTCTCAGACTTCAACCAAACATCCCTTAACACTTATCACTGCTAACCGAATTAGTTTGGATTTGTAAAAATGATTTCACTTTCCCTCTTCAACCTTCCTGCTACCCTAGCCTAAGAACTCATTTTTCTCACCAGATTAATCTAAGAGCCTCTAGTTTTCATATGACCCAATAAATTCTTTTGTAAGAGATCTTTCTAAAATGCAAATTTGGCTGTTATTTTCCCAGTAAATGCCTTCATCTTCAAGATAAAATCCAAATGCCTTAATATGAGGACAGTTAGTGCTAACTTAACATTATTTTCTGTGACTTTAAGTTAAACAGTGTATGATGAAATCAATTTGACCACAGGCTAATAGATATAAACAAGAGTTAAGCTCCTTTGGTATCACATTAACTTTATAATAAAATGGTATTATTCAAGGATCTGCTGTACAAGGTTCTCAAAGATCTCCCCAGCCACCCCACCTGGGCTCATACGATTCTTCTGGTCACCGTCCTTTGCAGACTGTAGGTTTCAAATTCACTGAAGTTCCACAAATGGGCCATCTTCTCTCAATCTTCTTGCTTTAAGAAGTATCCCTGTCTCTCCCCAGATCCCTCACCTGCCTAATTACAACTTCTCTTTTTAGATTCAGCTCAGATATCCCCTACAAACACCCTGAGAATCTTCCAAGTCATTCTACCCTACATCTGGTTCCAGATTCTCCTATGTATTTCTATAAAACACTATTACTAACATAAGGTAATTTTATTTTACATGTCTTCCATAAAGATACAATCCATTTACTGATTAAATACTATACATCTGTAGCAGGCTGGCAACAATACTGCATTTGTGAATGTTTAATATTTCAGTTAATTAGATTTACAGCTAGCCTAGACAACCAATCACCATTTGAACACAATTTCTATTTAAAAGTACCTTTTGAATTCTACTCTACACAATGGTACCAAATCCCCTGCCATTTTAGCCCCAATACTCTGCCCGCTCTCATTGTACAGAAAGATGGAGCTTCTAGCTATCTACAGCAACCGTATACACAGGATGTTTACAAAGTGGATGTTCATGGAACAGGTACTACCTGCACATACATTACCACATTTTCCATTTAATGTAGATGCATACCAAAAATCCCTCAAACTGATACTTTTCTTGATAGCATGGATATCGCTTTATATCCTTTACAGACTCAGGAACTGGCTTAAATTTATAAAATTTTAAAAATATATTAAATACGCATTGAATTCAATGCATCTTTGCTTGTTTAAATAATAACACAGTACATCCATTAAAGGGAAAGATATGGTTGAACACTTTTAAAACTTCTCTTGGTGGGGAGGAAAGGGGCGATGTTGGTCAAAAAGTACATTCTCCCAGTCATAAGCTGAGTAAGTCTGGGACCTGGCAGGCAGCCCAGTTTGGTTAGAGTGTTGTCCTGATACACCAAAGTTGCAGGTTTGATCCCTGGTCAGAGAACATACAAGAAATTCACCCAATGAATACATAAATAAGTGGAACAACAAACTGATGTTTCTCTCTCAAAAAATATCAATAAACAAAGTTAAATGAAGTATTAAAAAAGTAAGCAAGGGAGAATCTAATTTATAGCACAGTGATTATAGTTAATAATACTGTATTACTTACTTTAAAAAAATTTCTCTTTGGCATTTAGAGCTAAGTAGACCAGTACTGTCTGATTATCTACAGGATGCAGCTTAACTTGTTCTGTACCTAATTATATTGCCTTTAACATAACTGAGCAAATCATAAACATTATCTCTGACATAGTGCTTGGCACTGAATAATTACTATTAACCTTGTGTGAAAGTCAAACAAAAACTGACTAGCACCTTAAAACTCATTATGAAAAATAAAAAACGTTTCTTTCCAACATCACGCACAACAGGTAGCATTCCCAGAAGCTCTCTGGGAGAGAGCTTCCTGTTGTTTGACATCATCCCAACCTGAATATGCCCTACAGGGCATGCGACTGAGAGCACTGCACAGCAGGCCAAGGCGCACTAGCTGATCGAGAGATGGAGGAGAGCTGGCCACAGCCTGGGGTCTGAATTAGACTTTGATTTTTTCCTTCCTTCCCTTTTCCTTTATTTCACTTCTCAGTTTTTCTTTCACTGTTTATTCCCTTTCACTCCCACTTTCAAGTCAGTGTTCCTTACCATTAGAAGTGTGACAGAACTTGTCTGCATTACTGTACCTACAACTAATGAAAGTTCGCACTCTAGCACTGACTGAAGGAACGAATACTTGTGGGCTGAATAAGTTCACAAAGGAGAGAAGAATTTAAAATGAAAACCATTTTCTTTAATTTTCAATTTATTTCCCAACAATTCTAAATTTTTAGACATTTCTGACAAAATATGTCTGTCCCTATTACAAAATCCTATTTTAGCTTCCAAATATGAATTTGATGAGGAAAGTTTAAAAAGGAAGCCTAGTTACAGCATATAATTTAAAAAATATAATTAGATGGTTTTAATATAAAATTAGAACCGAAATAAAAGCTTCCTTTTAAAACTGAATATTTAAAATAAATATTCCTGTACTTGGCTGCTGGACAGACCTGCTGTCAAGGAAACTACACGACTGAGTAAGTGAAAAGGTACAATAAGTACACAGTAACTTTAACTCTGAGGAGCAGTGCTACTGATTTCCAAACCTGCTAGTTGATATTTCATTACTGCTCAATAAATTTTTCCAAAATTGGAGAAAAATTCCACATAACTCAAACACACAAAAATCTCATGAATACAGAAAATTAATTAACACTGAAATGCTTACAAATTAGAGCACTCCAAATCTCTACTTTATAGAAATACTTATATGTAACCCATCTGGCATATATAAAAGTGTGATTACTATGTTGTACATCTGAAACTAATATTTTATGTCAATTATAACTAAAAAATAAATTTAAAAAACCTATAAAAGATTAAAAAAGAAATACTTTTATGTAATCCCCAAACCAATGCAAGCCACTTTATCTCTTTTCATATAAAAATTATAACTGAGTAGAGTTTCAAAAAAATAAAACTAAATTTCATTTTAAAGCTAGATTTTCTTTCCATTTTTCATTCCCCTCACTGAGAACATCCTCTCATTTTTCAATCAACAGAAATGATTTTCTTTTTAGAAACCATGAATAGAGAACACCAGGATTCTAGCAAAAATGTCCAAAGTGCAGTCTTATTATTTTGCTGGAAAATAAAAAAAGGCAGAGGAGGATGGTAACATGTGAATGTACTATGTGACCACATACTGCCACATGTCCTTTAGCTCCTTCCTACTCCAGTGCTGTGTTCTCACTGGGAGATGGAGAAGCCTTTCTTTTCATACCTTTCTGGAGACAGAGAACTCAGTGTGCATCACCACTGTGCTACTTAGTATGGTACCACTAGACAAATGTTACCTAACTTGTTGAGACAACAATCAGCTCATCTATAAAATGGAGCCAATCATCTCTGCCTTGTAAAATTGTAGAGAAGAAAAAATTGAGATAAGAACATGATCTTATCTCAGGGCCAATGGTAGTAATGATCATACATTACAATCAAATATTGGTTTCTAAAATACCCTTCTCCACTAAAGGAACCAGGACTGCTTGGAGAATATCTCATTCTCCAGGGATGCAGTGTAAGTACAAGACTAGCTGGGAACATCTTAATGAGGCCTAAGGTATTTAAATAAGTGCTAAAGATTCATGGGAACATTTAAAAAGACAGTGTCAAGGAGCTGCCACTGGCCAAGTCTAGGATAAACTGCTATTAAAATAACTAATAATAGTAATAAATTATAAGCCACTGCGTAAAGTAAGAATCCAAAAGTCAATGTAAAATCAAAGAAATCAATAAGGGAGAAGGAAAAGTTCTTCCATAATGAAAACTTGACTAATGAATAAAGAATACTGGAATTATGAAATCATCAATGAATGCTAAAACTAGTGACAGTTTAATAAAAAACAGAGTATTTATATAGCATAAAATTAATTATTAATTTCAAGAATGAAAAGTAGGACAAACTGAAGAACCTAAGCAGATACCATCTTAATCAACAGATCTAAATTAACATCATTAATATGGGAACAAATTGATACCACGTGCCTCCGACAGAATGCACTCATAGGATATTACTTCAGTGAAAATCCTGCCAAAACACATGATTTGAACCTAATCACAAGGATACATCAGATGAATCCACACTGAGGGACACTGTACAAAATAACTTCCCTATATTCTTTAAAAATATCAAAGTGAAGAAAAGAGAAAGAAAGGTTGAGGACTATTCCTTTACAGTCTAAACAGAAATGAATACTAAATTCAATACAGGACCTTGGATTGAATCCTTTGGCCATGAAAACAGATATAAAAGATCTTATTGAGACAACTTGAAATTTGTACTATGTAGCAGACATTACTGTAACAGTGTTCAATTTCCTAATAACTGTATTGTGTTTATGTTATAGAAAACATTATCTCACCCTGTAAAGTAATTTACAGGGGACTCCCCATGGTCAATCGAAGGTCCAAATTTAATGAATAATAAAAGTCCATTGGCCATTTGCTGATGGGTTCCTTGTCTACTCCGTATACTGGAAAGAACCTCGGACTGACCTTTCTGCTTTCCACACTATGCCCAGCTTGTTGTCAACTGTTGCAGGGAAGCCCTGGTTTCATTTTTTGATCAACGGATTCAGACATGCCTTGTCCAATCATAACTATGCAAATTATATACTCATTTGCATTTATACTGACCAATCAGCACTGCATGATTTAAACAAGTTGGAACTGCACAATTTGGGAACCTCATTTACATGAAATGCATTGAAGTGGGAACCATGGGCAGGCAAATTCTCTATAAGAGGTGACCTCTCTTTTGTAGTACAATTTATGTTACTAACTGATCTCTCTCCTGGGCTGAGTTCTTATTGCTAAATAAATGTTTTTATTTCATAAAAAAACCCACAACAATTAAAAAAGATTTTCTTTATAATTAGGAAATACATACTGAAGATTTAGGAGCAAAGGTTCATGATATCCCCAACTTACTTTCAATTAATGTAGGAAAAACTGTATAGATAAAATATTATAAAATAAATGGGTCAAAAAATATCTATTTACGGAAAATGTATATGGGAGTTTCTTTTGCTCATTTTCCAACTTTTCTATAAGATTGAAGTTATATAAGATAAAAATTACATAAAATTCAGATATACGGGCAGTTATATATTTAGAATAGGAAAAATTACTCCTCATCTGGAATTCTCAATGCATAAGAAATTGAAACTTAGTTAATGGACTGCATGCAGAGCAAATCCTTCCATTCAATAATAAAGGTAACAGAAGGAGAATCATAGTCACACATACAATAACTTGAAAAGGTCATCACTTACTGGTTCAGTCTTAAACTACTAGAATTAATGGAGAGACTGAACTGCCTAACATTCAGCACTGTTATGTTAAAGGCAGAAAAAAAATTAAACAGGCTGCAACACATAATCATATATATAATTTCCTCAAGTAACAAGATGTGAACTATTACACGAAGCAGGAAAATAACTGCAAATTTGGGGCTTTCTCAATATATAATATGTGCCAAAAGGACCTCAAAAAAGCATTGTCCTATTTCTCTATCATTGTTATAAAATCGAAATGGTTCATTTTGATTAGACTACAGTAGCACGCAAAGCAGAAAATAAAATGCTACTCCTAAAAGGGTGTTAGAGCAATCAACAGTCAAAAGCTTCTGTTAATACTCAGTCTTTCGTATAAAAAAAAAATGCGTTTCTAAAAGAAGAAAGCACTCTACCACCATGAAAGATTTATTGTTAAGAAAAATGGCAAAATGTCTAAAGGAGGAAAAACAAAACAAGCAAAACACCTCATTTCAAGTGATCCCAACCTTCTATAACCTAAACCACGCATGTTCATTGAGCTAAATCTGCAAAAATACTTTTTTAAGAGGCTAATAAGACTGTGGACATGAAAAAAAAAGAAAAAACCTTGAGTAGGAAAAGATTAAGAACTGGTGTAAAGCTAAAGCAGACCTGCTTCCTCATCCTCCTCCTCCTCTTCCTCATCATCGGAAGTTGATGACAAGGGAGTTGGTGCGGAGCTAGCTTGATTATTAACATATTCACCATACTGCATGCCTGTAAAGTGGAAAGCACAAACACAAGAGTCAAACCAACAGGAAAGATGAGAAATAAAATTTGACATTGCATTAAAAGTGAGAAAGAACTCTTGACATTCTGAAGAGCACCCCAGCATGCATATTAATATTAGCAAATTTATTATCAAAACAAACTTAGAAAATCTCTGAAAGCAGTTTAGTAAAAGCAGCTTTAATATGAACTGGCTGACTTAAGTGTGAAAAAAGTACCATGTAATTACACTGATAATAAACAGGAAACTACAATGATAATCTCTGAGAATCCTTCTGAGCTCTATAAATGTTTACCTTCTTTAACCTTAGGGCCATTGTGGTACACTTCCTTTGGGACTGTGTATTCTTGGTGAGCAGTGATCATTATACTGATATAAATGTATACAGCATACAAAACAGGTAAATAGATATTTGATACTTCCTTCTGCTAATGCCACCTTGATGGTAACTCAGTTCTCATAACGGAAAAAGAATGACAGTTAAAGAAAAGAACTGTAGTCAGCATAGTTCTCTGTTCACAGCAGATGTTCAAAAAAAAAAAGGAGGGAGGTTATTAATTGTGACCCTGCAAGTGTGGCAATTACAGAAAAGTGTATTTTCTGAGATGGCCAATCATCCCAGCTTCAGTCTACTGCCTGCTTGTGAGTCTGAAGAAGGTGAAGAAGTGGTCCTTGGTGAGATATACCATGAGAAGGCAGATTCTGTAGAAAAGGCACAGCAGCTGGTAACTGTTTAATACTTCCCTTTATAAATCTGATTGGGAATTTTTATTATTTAATTAATGTGGTAAAATCAATACTTAAAAACTTAACATCCACAGAAATTTTAAGGGGGGAAAACACTTTATAAATAAGAATAAACCACCTGTAAGGAAATCTTATAGATCAGCTTTAAAAAGGAAAAACCCAGGAACATAGAGTGAATTTTCAAAAACATTTCACAATATTGGAAGCACAATGAAGCCTGACCTCACCAAAATCACACGGTAGTCCTTTGATGCACTCTTGTTTTTTTAGGTGATCTTTTAAATTAGCATGGATAAACGTAACTATGTCTATAGTAAGAAAAAAGCTATTAAAGAGTAAAATTTGAGTTTAGAAGGGAAGAAAGTTTAAACTGCACAGGAGTGAAGCTGTAATCTCCACACTCTTGACTAAAAAAGTCATGAAAAAGTCTGCTGGCTTCACTGAAACACCATCTAAATATAGATAAAGTGGCAGTTATTACAAATTCATTTGAGAAAATAAAAATCAATTTAAATAATTCCAGAAAATACGAGAAATAAACTTGATACCTTGAAAGACCAAATTCTGAGGGCCATGTTCCTCTAATGAAAGCCTAGTTAAAATGAAAATTTGACTAATATTAGACCTGAGGTTAAATATACTAAGAAGTTTACAATTAAACATAAGTGTATAATATAAAGATTTTTATAGAAAAGAAATATTTCAATTTAAGGACTTCCTTAAAAATGAAGTACTTTCTTAAAATGCAATTAGCATTGTACTTTAAAAAGGACACATAGAGAATGGGGCAAAAGCAGGTTTACAGTTGTTCATATGGAAAATAATACAGTAACAATAAATAACTTCAGGTCAAGATGGCAACATAGGTAAATGCAGTATTCACATCCTGCTGTGACCACATCAAAATTATAACTGTAATTTTGATTACATTTGTAATCAAACAGAACTAACATCATTCAGAACTGCTGACATTTGGCTGAATGAAGTCCTACAACTAGAGAATTAAAGAAGCCACATCAAAACTGGTAAGAGGGGTAGAGAAATGGAACAGGCTGGTTCCACACCTGAGTGCTGCATAAATATTGAGAGAAATATCGCAGCTGCGGAGGTAACCCTTGTTGGGAACCGCCCTGCCTGGTTTCAGGAGCTGCAGCTCCCCCCCATGGCTAAGGCTGAGTGAGTGACCTTTGGACTGTAAGCCACTAAGGAGATAAAGCTTATCTCCCTGGCAGGGGTGCTGCTTCTGCTCCTTTTGCTTCATCCATAACTGGCCCCCAATGCTTGATTGGTTAGCCAATGATAGGTAAGATTCCCCAAGGGGGGGAATGACCTAAGACAGGCACGATCACGTGGAGGCCCCAAGGAAGGACTTGGGGGGCTGCAGCAAAAGGGGGTGATAGACTCTTGCCCCTTGGCTATCCTAACATAGCCTGAGTCCTCATTCTGATTGTGAAAAGTCTCCTAATCTCTTGCCTGCCTTGTTTACTCTGACTGACTTAAGCCTGAAACAATGACAGAGGGCAGTGCAACCCTTTGCTGGATAGGCGGGCTCCCCAGGTGATCAGGCCTAAGAAAGAATATATAAAATCCTGTGAAATCTGCTTTACTAGGAATGCTCTCAATTAAATGATAAGGGTCCAAACAGGAAATGAGTTTGTTTCCCAAAGTTTTGTAGCCTTTTAGCTAACAGACCCTGATTCAGAATAGGCCCTCGTAGTTCTTTGCTATCTATTGTTTGATCCTTACTGCCTGACAATGATTAATGAATAAAAACCTGTCAAGGCAAGGGTAGGGGCGCTCTCCCCTTGAGAGAGTTGCCGTCCCTTTTCTTCCACAGGACTCGGTAGTCCGTGTGAATCTGTCTCATGTCTCATCCACAATGGTGGACCCCACGAGCAGGGGTCCACGTCACCCCCTGGGGAGCTAGAGGTCCCAGCCCCACACCAAGCTCCCAAACCCAGAGTATCAGTTCCAGGAAGTGGCGTTTCCATAACATCTGGCTGTAAAAAAACAGCAGGGATTGAGGCTGACTGAGACGGAGTACTTCTGGGGTTCTTGGCAGTTCCTCTTATAGGGCCCATGCATAGACTTGCTTGGACTCACTCCTTCTGAGCTCCAGTGCTGGGGCAGCTGCTTGAAGGCACCAAGGGAATACAGGGAAGTACTGAATTGTTGGGCATCAGCGAGAGGTGGGGTGATGGACAGTTTTCTCCCAGTCAAAAAATGCTGGCAAAAGCGACTATTCCTTTGATGAGCCCTCCCCCCACAGAGATGGCAGGTGGGTATGATATCTGAATCAACCTGGCTATCGCTCTTTGCCCTGAGCTGGTGATTCCCCCCTACCAATCTTGCAGGCCCACACAAACTGTTTCCAGTGGGTTTTCCATACAAATGGCTGTCTTCCCTCATGCTTCAGATGTCCCCCAAATCTCTCAAACAAATAGCATCTGGCTTCTGCATAACCTGTACCTCTTGCTAAGTGGCCTCAGGCCCAACACTGGTGGCAGCCAGTCTTGGTTAGCAGCTTGGCCCCAAGGTTAATCCCTCCCAGTGATGCCAACAGCAGTCAAGGCTCAACTACAACAGGACAGTGCACACAGCCCACAGAGGGGTGCACCTGGAGCACTCAACTCAGGTGACTGGGGAGGCTGCACCACTGAGTCCTACAGGACTCCTACTACACAAGGCCTCTCTACCAAGTAAGGGAAACATAGCAGCTCCAATCAAATACACAGAAACATAGGGAAGCAGGCAAAATATGAAGACAAAGAAACAGGTCCCAAATGAAGGAACAGGAGAAATCTCCAGGGGGAACTCCCCCCCACAAAAAAAAACCAAAAAACAACCGAATGAAATGGAGGCCTGCAAATTACTGGATACAGAGTTCAAAACAATAGTTACAATAATGCTCAAGGAACTAAGTAAGAACGTCAAAAGCATGAAAAAGACATAGAATCCATAAAAAAGAACCAATAAGAAATGAAGGATAAACGAACTGAAATTAATAATAATTTATAGGGAATCAACAGTAGAGTAGATGAAATGAAGAATCAAATTAGTAATTTGAACTATATGGAAGCAAAAACACTCAAGCAGAACAGCAAGCAGGAAAAAGAAAAAAAAAACCCAACAGTGTAAGGAGCCTCTGGGACAACTTCAAGTGTACCAACATTTGCATCGTAGGGGTACCAGAAAGAGGAGAGACAGAGCAAGAAACTGAAAACCTATTTGAAAAAGTAATGACAGAAAATGTCCCTAACCTGGTGAAGAAAACTGACATACAAGTCCAGGAAGCACAGAGTCCCAAACAAGTTGAACCCAAAGAAGCCCACACCAAACATACCATAATTAAAATGTAAAAAAGTTGAAGACAGAGAATCTTAAAAGCAGCAAGAGAAAGCAGTTAGTTACCTACAGGGGAGTCCCTATAAAACTGTCAGCTGATTTCCAAAAAAGAAAAAACAAAAATACCTTTGCAGGCTAGAAGGGACTGGCAAGAAATATTCAGAGTGATGAAATGCAAGGGCCTACATTCAAAATTACTCTACCCAGCAAAGGGTATCATTTAGAATCAAAGGACAGATAAAGAAGTTTCCAGACAAGAAAAAGTTAACAGAGTTCATCACCACCAAACTAGTATTACATGAAATGTTAAAGGGTCTTCTTTAAGAAGAAGAAAAAGATAAAATAAATATAAACAATAAAATGGAAATAAATACATATCTGTCAATAATTGAATCTAAAAAACAAAATTAATGAAAAAGCAGAACAAACAGACTCAGATACAGAGAACATTTTGATGGGTGCCAGATGGGAGGGGATTTTGGGGGGATAAGCAAAAAAAAGTGAAGGGAACACAAGTACAAATTGGTTGTTACAGAATAGTTAGTCATGAGGGTGTAAAGCACAGCATAGAGAATATAATCAATAATATTATAATAACTATGTGTGGATGATCACTTAGTATGTTATATAATGTCTAATCCCTAGTGTGTACACCTGAAACTAATACAATATTGTATGTCAACTGTAATTAGAAAATAAAAGATGATAAAAATAAATAATACAAAAATAAACTCCATGTTTCACATGGTCACAGCTGTAAACCTACTTTTGCCCCACCGTGTGTGTGTGTGTGTGTGTGTGTGTGTGTGTGTGTGTGTGTGTGTATGAGATACAAAGGAAAAAGAGAAGGAAGAAACAGGAAGAAACTCCATTGACTGTGCTGAGCTAAGAGAGGCCAATAATGAGGGAAAAAAATCAGAAGAGAGTTCATTCTTTTCATGACTGAATGAATATACAGGTTGTTGATTCTATAATCAAAGGAACACCATATGTATTATAAGATATTTTCCTTTCTCCATATTTAATGAATAAAAATGGATTTATTTCACTTATCGGAAAAATATCCAATGCTTAATTAGAAGCATATGAGATGGCTATACAATGATTAAAAGATTTATAGAACTATTCAATGCACTGGAAGAAATTTATAAACAAGAGAGAATAAAGTAATTACTATTTATCATAATATCATTTCAGATTATACTATACTTGTCAATGTACTATATTACCAGAATGTTACCCAAAATGCTCAAAACTTATTTTCCTGAAAAAAGATGCAATTCTTTTAAAGAAGTGCTGGATATGAAAGTATCAAGATTTAAGCCCTTCCTCAAATGTGACAATATGCTCAGATGTTAGCCTTCCTTTGCTTGTTCAAGTAAACTTTGTTAAAAGTTTGGTAATACTAATGGCACAAGGATATGACATTCTAGTGAATTCACAGAGGAATAGTAAGAGCTCCAGAATAACAATCAATCCATATTTAAGTGCCCTGTTCTAGATTGGGTCCAGTACACATAAACCGCAACAAATGCGGAATTACAGTCAGAAAGGAGCTTTCAGCCAAGTAACTGCTCTGCTATACGTGAACAAGCAAGAGTTACAAGAGTTTCCCAAGTGCCTTTACTGAGATCCTCTTCCATAGCCAGAACCTACGTAGAACACAGACTGCATTTAAGAACATGACGTGTCTTCCAGAGCTCAACCCAAAACCCACTGCAAAAATGTACATGGAGTACCTTCCAGACCAATCATGACCAACACCACCAAATGGGGAGGAAATGCTATATTCTAGCTTAGTCTGTCTTAATCCGAACTTCCAAGGTATGACTATATTAAATGAAGAGGCAAGAAAACATAATAGATAGAACCTGACATTATTAGGAGTTTTGCAACTAACAGGGCTCCAATAATTTTCAAAGGGCATTTGGTTTAAAGTACCCATCATTAAAATACCCTTCAGGCAAAACTCTCCAAGAGACCATATCCTTGGGGCTACTTAATAAAAGGTTTCTTCACTGCTCCCTAGATACAACTATGGTGGAAAGAAATAAAACTAGTTCTAAGAGAACAAATCCTTTGTGGAGGTTAGCTTTTTAAAATTCAAGAGTTCAGATTTATGAGCAACTGTTATCTTGCTAAGTTGGTCTTCAAACAAGATACTCAGACTAGAAAAATTTCCAAGGGTTCTCAAAAAAGAATGGTTTTAAGGGCATCAATTTCCATAGTACTCTCTTTCCTAAAACTTACCTACTTAGGAAAGTGCTGGTGTTAACAACAGTGTTTCTCTCACTTCACAGAAGAAACACGTATTCTTAACTTAATCTAAATCTTATACTATAACACATTGCCCTGAGGTACAAAAATCTCAGGCTAAAGAGAGAATGTCCTCCTTTCATAAATAATTAATGAAGGCATCATAAATCTACAGACTTTCTTTTACCCTGACATACATGTTACAGTTAAAGATGAAACATGTTAGAAGTAGGGTTGGTCCTCACTGGAATATTAATTCAGAAATATTGAGAAGTAGGGTGATACATTTATTTAATAATTCTGCATGTACGTAGTCTCCAATCACTACTATCAAACAACTCACCGCTTTTGAGGGAGTCCCATGAGAACAAAGCAAAAACACTAAGAAATACTGACTGAAAAGCAGCATGACACTGTGGATAAAGATGGGGACTGTGGGTTCAACCCTAGGTGTACCTCTTACTGGTTGTGTGTCCCTGAGCAAGTTACTAACCTTTCTGTTCTTCACCATATCATCTGTAAGGTAATAACTACCTCAAATAGCATTTTGAGGACTAAATGAATTAATATCCACAGTAGAAAGCTTAGAATGGTGCCTGAAATATACTAAATAATACATAAATATTAACTATTATCTAAAAACATGTTTTGGGCATACTTAATTTAAAACAATTATTTTCATCTATTGTTAATACTTATTCCTCAAGTTAAGCCATTAGTTAGAAAAAAGACACTTCGCCAACCTGAGTGGTATCCTTAGTAATGCTTATTCTTTTAAAAGCAAGTAGAATGATTTCTAGGACTACTGTCTTTTTCAAGATACACTGGATAAAACTCATAGATACAAATTCTATGCGATTTCTTCCAAAGTCAAGATGAGATGTTCAATAAAGTACTTCTCAACCTATTTTATAACATATTTATGATTATTATCATGTCCCACCTCATGTTATACAATATTTAATTCTTTCCACCTCCTTTTAACAAAAAAATGTTTACTAGCAGATAAACCTATTACTACTTAGCAACGTACATCTTTCTTTTTATATACATGGAAACATCCTTTTTTTATCACAAGGACTGATGAAATTAAGTTACTTCTGATATTTATACTTGATCCCTAATGTAAATATTTGTAAAAAGTCAAATAACCAGAGTTTGATACACACAACACATATATTTACCACAGTAATACAATGCTTTTCAAGATAATCCTTTCTTCATAAATAGCTTAATATTAGGTATATGTTACACTGCTTTATTTCAAATTTGGTAATGAGAAACAGTATATTTACTCATTGCATAGGTTTTATAGCCTACCATAAAAAACTATATTTGATCTTCCACATTTAAATTTGATTGCATACAGTAACTTGGCTTAAAAGATATATGCTGCAATTTATTGCTCAGTGGAGTTTATGATGCCCATTGCAATTCTATGAAAACATTTCTTTGGAATAAAAAATTAAGTCAGATTTTCTAACAAAGAATAAAATTTGTCTCACTGGTTTAAAAATAAGGATCACCTTTACCAATTATGTTATACAGAGATACCATCCATAAAATAAATGACTTACATCACAGCTTGAAGTTTTGATAAAAATACATCGAAAGGATAAGATATTGGCAATGGCTTAATGAAATTCACAATATTTTGAATAATTACTGAATCAGTAAAATGAACACTGGGTTTTGTGGCAGAAGATTGGCAGTAGGTCTTGCCCGCTCCTTGGTAGTCTGTGTATCTTTACATAAGAGATCTATCTCTCTAAACCAAAATTTCCTCAACTGTAAAAAGAATATGAAATATGACATGCCTGCTTCACATGAAGATCCAGTGACAGACAGGTGAAAGGTATTTCCAAACTGTAAAGTGCTACATTAAAGTAATAATAATGTCAGTGACTCTCTGGAAAATAAAATCTAACAACAATAAAAATTTCTGACACATAACTCAGAAGGTTAAAAACCCAAAAGAATAAATATTGCTCTAATAAAACCCTTCAAATATCATTCTTATCTATATTACATTAACAAAGCTTCTATTATATGTATAAAAATAACAACAAATGAAGTTAAGCTATTGTTTATGTTAGTCTAACAATGAATGATATACAACTCAGATACACAAAGTTAAGCTGGGCAGAAGGAAGAGGGATTCAGCTGAATGAAATATGTATTTAAAAAAAAATGTACATTACAGTAAAAAATACCAAAAGTCATGATATTTGTTGTTTTGATCAACTATATACTAATAATATTGTATTGCTTATTTAATCCAGAAGAAAAAAATGTTAATGCTTAGAATTTTGATCTTAGACAATAAAACAAATTTTAAAATTTCAATTTATATAGATGGTATCATTGTGGCAGAGAAGTATGATACAGGTGGGTAAAAGAGTTTCTAGCTTAAGAATATACTATATCATTACATTCAGAGGAGAGGATATGACATAAAGGAGAAAAAGGAAAAATGTAAACTTTCCAAATGTTAAAGAAGGACTCATTTGGGTATTTTTTAAAGGAAAAAGGTACATTCCAGTGGATACAAAGAATAATGTCACATCTTTGTTTTAAAAGCCAACATATGCAATATTTGAAAATTACATAGCTGCAACTTTAAAATTTTGGTGAAAAATTTTAGATGGCAATCTGAAAAATGTTTAAGTAGTTACAGAGTTTTTTCAAAAAAAATATTAGGAGCAAAAATATGAAGCCTCTCCTCTAAAAACCAGTAAAAATTGCTGAGTCCTAGAAAGAATAACTAAGCAAGAGTTATCTCTGAAGCTGGGAGAAAAAGGCTCATCTCCGTTAGGTAGTACTATTTTAGTAGCCACATCAGACCCACGCCAGGTCCTATGTAGGCTGTACACAGCACAACTACAGGAGGCACCACTCACACAAACTACAACTTGCACAACATACATGGTAGCCCTAACTCACACCAACAATCAGCTGTGAACCCCAGACGACCAAAAGGCGGAGGCCGCTAAGAACCCAATCTCCTACTTAAGAAAATGTAATATGAAAAGCTATAATTCAAATGTCTCCAATATTATCTTTTCTATTACTTAGTCCAGTCAGGAGCTTTTGTAGGTAAATCAAGAGTTTAACGGCCAACAACAAAAAAATTCAGCCTCATTTTATAGAAAGAGCATAATGACAGAAAGGTCTGAGTTAGAAATCTTTCACTACACTGCTTAAATTTATAACTTGGGCGGGTTACCAAATTTTTGGCAGGTACCAAAACTTTCTTCACCTGTAAAACAAGTAATATCTACATCATAGGATATGGGGATTAAATGAAATAATAGATATAAAGTAACTGGCACATTGTAAATGCTCAATAAATGGTAGCTCCTTCTCTTCTCAAATCTACTTAGTAAGGAAAAAAGGAAACATACTTATGATTGTTTAGAAGGAAAGTGGTTTACAAAATGACACGGTAAGATAACGACATGGCATTTAAAGTAAAATGAGCAGAAAGAAAATATGATCGGAAACAAATGAGCAGAAGTAATTTAAAAGGTCAAAACAAGAAAGACAGTTTAAGAAATGGAATGAGTCACCAATGCAAAGGAAAAACACAAAAAAGACACCATTCATTCAGTTAGGCCTTCAACCTACTCTTACTCATGACAAGCAAAAGTTTCCTATCAGCCCTTCACTTTGAAGGCACACACTTAAAAAAACCAGATTCTGTTGCTAATATACCCACTGGATGGTTGGAAATCAGTGGACACGCCTTGGTGCTGGAGTTGGTTTTCCTATAAAACCAAATAAAAAAATTGTAATGTATAATCTGATCAAATGACAGAAAGGCACTGTAGACTACTACACCAACACTCAGCAGACATAGGCAGTGAAATCAGCCTAAGGATTTATGATGCTTTTTTCCTGCGTTTCAGAACATGAGAGAGCTCTTCCTATGCAAAGTCAGTATCTGTCATTACACAGTGCGTGCAGTCCCTAAAAACATTATTAATTGTTGCTCTGGAAATACAAATTGTAGATTTCTAAAAACAGTTTGGTTATCTCTCATCAAATGAAAACTACAATATATTAACCTGAAATACCAGTAGATTTGGAATTTTAGCCAGACAGAAAATAATCATGAATACTTCCATTAAGGAAAGAAAATGTGGGAAAACAGGGTGAAAACAACACATTTTAGTTGCCTGCCACTTATTACAAGCACATGTACAAACTGTATCATTTGTCAATGCCCCAAAGTAAGATACAATTTCATTTTTGCCCCTCTCATTCACCAAATTGGGTCAAAAGCTGCTTTTTCCACTAATAATAATGACAAGGCATAGAGATCATCAAATAGGAAATGGAAATACATGAAATAAGGAAATCTTGGATATTTATTATAAAAGAAACTATAATTACTTTTAAAAATAGGCAAAATGTTCCATGATAGAGGGATGGACTAATAAATTATAATACATTGACTCAATAAATTATTAGCAGGAAAAATGACTACAAAGACTATGTAGATAGATGAAGTATGAATAATTTACCAAACGTAAAGCAAAATACAAAACAGTATTTAAACTATGGTTGCAATTATGTAAAATATAGTCATAGAGACTGGAAGTTAATATATGAAAAACAAAATAGTTGTATTTGAACTGAAATTATATATTACTGTTTTCATATTTCCTGAAAATTATGGTTATACAGTTTGACTTTTAAAAATCACTTATTCGTACCATCTGTGTATGTGTGCTGCATACATAACAAGTTTCTCCAATACCTTTCTGCTGTGGCAGCTCTGACGGCCGCGTGACTGAGGCCACAGGTTCCGAGAGGTGGTCTGCAGCAGGAGGAGTTCTCACTGATGAGGCTCCTGACACAACAGTGGGTACCACTGGGCTGGACGTGGGAGGCTGAACATTTTGCATAGCAGGACAGGACAAAGAATCTGCAACTGAAGATAAGAAGCTATTTTAGACTTCTGGTCAAGATGGTGGCATAGGTAAACATGGCTCACCTCCTCACACAACTACATCAAAATTATAACTAAATTATAGAACAACCATAACTCAGAACAGTCAGCAATCAAGTTGAATGGAAGTCCTACAACTACAGAATTAAACAAACCACATCCATCCAGACTGGTAGGAGGGGCAGAGATACAGAATGGGCTGGTCCCACATCCACATGTTGTGGATAAAAATTCAGAACGGATATCTCGGGAGTGAGGAGTTGCAGCCCCACACCAGGCCCGAGTCCAGTGACAAGAGGATAAGTCACCCTAACTTCTGGCTGCAAAAACTGGTGGAGACTCAGTGGAAGAAACATCTAGAGTTCCAAGCAGTTCCTCTTAAAGAACCAGCACATGGATCACCTACCTACTCAGACTCCCTCCCTCTGAGCTCCAGTGCTAGGGTTGCAGCTTGAAAGGCACCAATGGCATCCAGGGAGAAACTGAAGTGTCTGGCATCAAAAACAAGAACTGAGGAACAGCTTTCTCTTACAGAGAAAGGTGGGCAGAGGCCCACAGAGCCACAGAGCCAGCAGGCTGGTGCCATATCTTAGACTCTATCAACCTGGCTAACACTGTTTGCCCTGCCCTGGAGATCCCCCGAGTCTCTGTCCCATCCAACTTACAGGCCCAACCATGCTGTTAACAGATACTTTTCCATAGGAATGGCTGGTCTTGGCTCATGCTTCACAACTTCCTAAATTTTCTCAAACAAGCAACAGCTGGCCTCAATAAACCACCAGGCCCCATACATCTTGCTAAGTGGCCCCAGGCATGGCATGAGCAGCAGCCAGCCTAGATTCACAATTTGGCTCTTCCTGGGAATCTCAAAGCCTAAGCACAACTAGCAACCACCTCATGTTGCTTTATAGACAAGTCGGAGTGGCCTGGAACAAACACACATGGGGGTTGACCTTGGCCTGCATCACCCTGAAAACCCAGAGCCTGCACACCTAGTGGACAGCTACAGACCACATCAGAGCACCACTACCCTGCCCGTGCATAGCTTATCCTCCACGGAGGGCAGAGGTTGGTGTTCAATGGTCACAGCCAATCGTTGCAGCTGACTGGCCTGAGTAAACCCCTCCGACTGACCTGCCAACAGAAATCAAGGCTCAACTACAAGAGGGGGGTGTACTAAACCACACAAAGGGCACACCTCGAGTATCCAGCTTGAATGATAGGGGAGGCTGTGCCTCTGTACTCTATAGGACACCTACTGCATTAGGCCATACTACCAAGTCTTGGTTCAGTCTTCATGGTTCACCAGTCTTTTTTCAAACCCTTGAACTTGCCCATGCTCCTTCCTATTAAAGGGGAATATAATTTTAAAAACTCTCCCTTTGCTATTACAAACTGTTTTCTTGAATAAAATAATCAATACAAATAAAAGGATATGATACATATGTGTATGAACACATGTATATATACATATATAAAAGCATAATAAATAAAATACTCATGAACTCAGCACTCAATATTTCCAATACTGTTAAAGCTATTGATGTTCCCCTGCCTCTCTCCTAAATTGTTCAGTATTCCCTCGCTTTTGTTTTTAAAGTTTACCACATATGTAGGTGTCCTAAAAATTATTTTTGCTTTTTTCTAAATTTTATAGAAATACATTGTCTGTATTTCTCCATGACTTCTTATGTCACTTTTCCAGAGTTTTCTCTCATCATTTTCATTGTTGTTCAGGAGTCCATTGAAAGGACATACTTTATTCATTCTACTATAAATGGAATTGTGGATCTCCAACGTTTTGTGTTCACCAACAGTACTGCTATGAATATTCATAAACATGTCCCTAGTGCAAATGT
The DNA here is from genome assembly GCA_004027475.1 of Anoura caudifer. Taxonomy (NCBI): domain Eukaryota; kingdom Metazoa; phylum Chordata; class Mammalia; order Chiroptera; family Phyllostomidae; genus Anoura; species Anoura caudifer. The sequence continues at coordinate 22,296 of PVKU01005003.1, forward strand.
GCAAGTTTCTCTCAGGAAGAGCCTCTCAGTATGTGCCACACATGGCTCAAATGGGTGTAGGTGTGAGTGAAGGGTTGAGCAATCCTGCAGCAACCTGTGGGAAATGAGTTGGCCTAGAGAGCAGACTAGTCCCTTTAGCTCCATGTCCCAAACAAATGTCATCATTTGCTGTAAGTGCTACATATCTAAAACAGGAAGGGGTGCTCTTGGGCCTTCCTGCTCAAGTACAGTTTACCAGCCAACAACACCTATGCAGAAACTTGATAAAAATGTAGTATCTTAGGCTAGGCCGTACTGGACCTGGTGAATCAGAACCTGCATTTTAACAAGATCCCAGGTGACTCATGCACAAAGTCAGAGCATACAGAAATGGAATAGCTGCATTTTGGGGTGTGGTTACTTCACTTACACTAATGCCAAATTCTCCTAAAATACCGAACCAATAAACCCTCCTACAAACAGTGTCTAAGAGTTCCTGTTACAACACATCTTTGTCATCCCTTAGTTAGACTTTTAAACACATCCCTTGTCATCCTGGCTAGACTTTTAAATTTTTACCATTATGATGTTAGATAAAGATATCCCTTTCTGGTTTTAATTTGCTTTTCTCTATTAATGAGATTGAATATATTTAATTTTCTGTGAAATAACTGTTCATGTATTTTTATTCTGGGGTTGTTGGTCATTTCCTTATTAATTTGTATATGTTATTTGTGTATTCTCAATAAATACTGTATTATTTTTCCCTTCCAGCTAATGGTTTGCCTTTATGTTTGTTTTGTATTGTCTTTCAATGATGAAAAGTTCTTACTTAGGAATTACTCAAGCTTATCATACTTATTCTTTATAGCTAGCATTGTGTTTGTTTTTAAGTTCAGGAGGCAGCTTCCTATATTTTAAAATATTGCCTTTTTGCATTTCAAATATTTATTTTACATGCGGAGAATTCATCCTTCAGACTGTAGCTCAAATGTCAAATATGAGGGAAAACTTCCCTAAGCTTCATGACTAACAGGCCAGATGTAACATAACGTATCCTTGCACCATATATCTCTGCTTCACAATATTTAAATAATAACAGCAATTTTACATTCATTTCTGTTTATCTGAATAATGTTTGCTTCCTCACACAGATGTGCAAAAATCATGAAGGTAAGAATCAAGTGTTTTTACTCACTGTTTTATCTCCCAGGCAGCATTAAAACTATACCTGTTAGATAGTTGGCTTTCAAATATTTGCCAAATGAATGGAGAAAAATTCTATGGACACTAAGGACCATAGAAGCATTCCAGCCAAAACAGAAAGTGTCCCTTGCACAAGAGAATTTCACAGAAAAATAACATATACTGGCACTATGAAAAATGAACTGAAACACTACTGGTTAGTGTATGGGATGTTTAGAGACAACTCATGATTCAAGAATTTATCTTTTTTTGGAGGGGTGCTATTAAGGTAGTTCCCTAGTTAGCTCTTGTATCCCTTTAGTAATTATGGATAAAATTCTTTCAACACTAGGGAGATTAAATAATTCTCAGCTAATATACCGCTACCCATTAAAATTGTTCAACCTGGAAAATTTAAAAGGCGTCTTTTATTCTTCCATTTACTTTATAAACTACATCAGTAAGTCCTTAAATTCATCCTCTGTCATTTGTCTTATGTCTAAACGAGTCCCAGCACAAGTCATCCTTCATCTAGATAATTTTAGTAATTCTTTCCTCACTTGTCTGCCTCCAAGTTCTTCCTCTTCCAATCTACCTACCACACTATGCATAGAAGCTTCTGAAACATAAATCTGATAGTGTCACCACCTTGATTAAAACTTGATGGCTCCTGGACCATACAAAACAAAGCTTATGTTTTTCCTCGTCAACTCCTCTCACCTTTGTAACAGTACAGGCCACTAGAACCTGGGGAACTGACACAGAGAAAAAGAGATAACCAAAAAACCCAAGGTCTGAAGGAAGTGTTTCTGAAGATAATCATTTAATCTTCTGAGCTTAAAGGAGGAGTGAAAGTAGAAAAAATTTACAAGCTGTATATACAAAGTTAAGAAAAGATGGGAGGACTTCCAGCCAAGATGGAGGCGTAGATGGACACACTGTGCCTCCTCGCACAACCAAAATTAAGAACAAAGATTTAGAAACAAGAAAACAACCAGAACTGATAAAAAAATTAAACTGTACAGAAGCCTGACAACCATTCATCCAGACCAGTATGAGGGGTGGAATCAAGGCAGGAAAAAGTGGAGGTTGGCGGACCCTGGTGCACAAGCAGTGGCTGGTAGATCCCAGGCCCACAAGCGGTGGCTAGTGGGCCCCTGGGCGCGGGGTGGCACCAGTATAGACGCAGTGAGGCCCCGCAAGGTGGCTGGCTGACCAGGCGGTCCCACATTCATGCACAGATAATCCAGGCGAAAACGAGGAGCAAGACAGAGCTGGAAACCCAGGGCCCCAGCACCAGGAAATAAAACCTAAAAACACCGATTGAAAACACTTATGGGGGTTGAAGGGCCTGGAGAGACTCCCAGACTCACAGGAGAGTTTGCTGGAGAGGCTCACAGGGTCCTAGAGTGTGCACAAGCCCACCCACACAGAAATCAGCACCAGAAGAGCCCAATTTGCTTGGGGGAAGCAGCGGAAGGGACTGGAATCCAAGAATGGAGCAAGTGCCATTGTTCCCTCTCGGACCCTGCCCCCACATACAGCATCACAACCCAGCCCCTGGGCTGCCCCACCTTGGTGAACACCTAAGGCTCTGCCCCTCACACATAACAGCCGTGACCAGACCAAAAAACAAAAAACAAACAAACAAAAAAACCAAAAATGGCTCAAATGGGAGAACAGATCAAAGCCCCAGAGCCAATTCATCCAAGTGACCAAGAGATAGCCAATCTATTAGATGCACAATTCAAAGCACTGGTGATCAGGATGCTCACAGAACTGGTTGATTTTGGTCACAAATTAGATGAATAAATGAAGGCTACAATAACTGAAATGAAGGAAAACGCACAGGGAACCAATAGTGATGGGAGGAAAACTGGGACTCAAATCAATGGAGTGGACCAGAAGGAAGAAAGAAACAACCAAACAGAAAACAAGGAAGAAACAAGAATTCAAAAAAATGAGGAGAGGCTTAGGAACCTCCAGGACATCTTGAAACATCCCAACATCCGAATTATAGGGGTACCAGAAAGGGAAGAAGAAGAGCAACAAGTGGAAAACTTATTTGAACAAATAATAAAGGAGAACTTCCCCAATCTGCCAAAGGAAATAGACTTCCAGGAAGTCCAGGAACCTCCGAGAGTCCCAAAGAAGGTGGACCCAAGGAGGAACACACAAAGGCACATCATAACTACATTAGCCAAGATTAAAATGAAGGAGAGAGCTCTAGAAGCAGCAAGGGATAAGGGGACAGTCACCTATAAAGGAGATCCCATCAGACTGTCAGCTGATTTCTCAAAAGAGACCTTACAGGCAAGAAGGGGCTGGAAAGAAGTATTCCAAGTCATGAAAGGCAAGGACCTACATCCAAGATTGCTCTATCCAGCGAAGCTTTCATTTAGAATGGAAGGGCAGATAAAGTGCTTCTCAGATAAGGTCAAATTCAAGGAGTTCATCATCACCAAGCCCTTATTATATGAAATGTTAAAGAGACTTACCTAAGAAAAAGAAGATAAAAAAATACGACAATAAAAAGACAGCAAACTCACAGATATTAACAACCACACCTAAAACAAAAGCAAACTAAGCCAGCAAGTAGAACAGGAACAGAAACACAGAAATGGAGATCACATGGAGGGTTAGCAACAGGGGAGTGGGAGGAGGAAAGAGGGGAAAAAGGTACAGAGAATAAGTAGCACAGACGGTGGGTAGAAAATAGACAGGGGGAGAGCAAGAATAGTGTGGGAAATGTAGAAGCTAAAGAACTTATGACACATGGACATGAACTAAAGGTGGGGATTGTGGGTGGGAGGGGGTGTGCAGGGTGGAGTGGAATGATGGGGGAGAAATGGGACAACTGTAATAGCATAATCAATAAAGTATATTTAAAAAAAAGATGGTAAGGTTTAAGGGTAGCTTTGGAAAAACTGAAGAGTGTAAAGGAGCGAAACTGTTACCCGCATGTCAAAACTCTGCAACCTCACAAGTGTTCAAAGCTGAAAATATTCTCTTTACTCCAAAGTAGTTTTCTAATGTATTTCTAACTTGGATTTCTTTGTCCAGAAATCATATCCCACAGAGTATTTATTCTGCTTTTCCTCAGGCACATCACAACCTGAGAAAACAGATATAAATATTAACTTATCAGTGATTATACGCTACTTTTAGGTATAAATTTTATACAATGATTATATAAATATCTGTTATTATTATTATTTTTATGTGAGTGGCTTTTTCATTGCTTATTGTTTTATAAAATTGTTAGCCCTGACTGGTGAGACTCAGTTGGCTGGGCCTTGTCCTACACAACTAAAGGCTGCCTGTTGCGGTCCAGCTGGGGAGTACAGAAAAGGCAACTGATTGATGTTTTTCTCTTGCATCAATGTTTCTCTCTGTCTCTTTCTCTCTCTTTTCCCCTCTCTCTTAAAAAAAAAATAAATACATACATACATAAATTTAAAAAAAATTGTACATTAATCACAGTACTATTTTGTGATATGCTATCAATATGATCCTTATGAAGCAAGAATTAGTAAAAATAATTTTAGTAAAAATATTTCTTTCTGGAAAAATTCTAGTTCTCAGCAACAAGATTCGTCTTCCTAATTTTTAAAATTATGTGCTTTTTGTATAACACACTCATGGGTAGGAAGAATTAACATCATTAAAATGTCCATTCTACCCAAAGCAATCTATAGATTTAATGCAATCACTATGAAAATACAAATGGCATTTTTCACAGAAATAAAACAAATAATTCTAAAATTTATATGCAACCACAAAAGACCTCCTAATAGCCACAGCAATCTTGCGAAAGAACAAAGTTGGAGGTATCATGCTACCTGATATCAGACTACACTATATAAGGTTATAGTAATCAAAATGGCAATGGAACAGAATAGAGAGCCTAGAAATAAATTCAAGGCTGTATGGTCAATTAGCCTACAACAAAGGAGGCCAGAATATACAATGGGACAGTCTATTCAATAAATCACTTTGGCAAAACTGGACAGATATATGAAGAAAGGAAAAGGAAAAGAAAAAGAAAAAGAAAGAGAAAAAGAGACAGAGAGAAAGGAAAGAAAGAAAAAGAACCTAGACTATTTTCTCACACCTTACATAAGAATAAAGTAAAAAACCAAGTAAAGACTCAAATGTAAGGCCTCAAACCATAAAACTCCCAGAGGAAAACATAGGCAGTAAATTCTGTGACATTACTCTCAGTAATATATTTTTTCTGATATATCTCCTTGAGCAGGGGAAACAAAAGAAAAAAATGAACAAATGGAACTACATCAAGCTAAAGAGTATTTGCACAGCAAAGGAAACAATCAACAACATAAATGCCTACCAGGTGAGAGAAAATGCTCACCAATGATAAAACCAATAAAGGGTTAACACCCAAAATTTAAAAGGAACTCATACAACTTACCACCAAAAAATAAACAATCCAGTTTAAAAATGGGCAGAAGACCTGAAAAGACATTTCTCCAAAGAGGACATACAGATGGTCAATAGACATATGAAAAAATGCTCAATATCACTAACCATCAGAAACGCAAATTAAAAACCACCAACAGATTTCACCTCACACCTTTCAGAATGGCTATCATCAATAAATCAAAAAATAGTATGACAAGGATGTGGAACAAAGGGAACTTTTGTGCATTGTTGGTGGGACTGCAAATTGGCGCAGCCAATGTGGAAATATTTTAGAGATTCCTCAAAAAATTAAAAACAGAACCACCTTATGACCCACCAATTCCACTTCTGGGCATTTATCCAAAGAAATCCAAAGCAGTAATTTGAAAAGATACATGCACCCCCATGTTCACTGCAGCACTATTTACAATAGCCAACCTAAGTGCCCAGCAATAGATGATTAGATAATGTAGTACATAATAAACACAAATGGAATGCTACACAGCCATTTTAAGAAAATGAAATCTGCCCTGGCTGGTGTAGCTCAGTGGATTGAGCTCTGGCCTGTGAACCAAAGAGTTGCCGGTTCGATTCCCAGTCAGGGCACATGTCTGGGCTGCGGGCCAGGTCCCTAGTAGGGGGCATATGAGAGGCAACCACACATTGATGTTTCCCTCCCTCTCTTTCTCTCTCTCCTCCCCTCTCTCTAAAAAGAAATTTAAAAATAAATAAATAAATAAATGAAATATTATCATTTACGACAATGTGGATTGACTTAAAAGTATCACGCTAAGTGAAATAAGTCAGACAGAAAAAGACAAATACCATATGGAATCTAAAGAACAAAATAAACAAAAAACAGAAACAGACTCAGATACAGAGGACAAACTGATGTTTGTCAGATGAGATGTGAGGGGCCTCTCAGGCCTAGGTGTAAAAGGTAAAGGGATTAAGAAGTACAAATTGATAAATTACAAAAGAGTCACGAGTATGTAAAGTACAGCACAGGGACTATAGACAATAATATTGTAATAACAATGTATGGTGCTAGGTGGATACTAGACTTATTGGGGGAACCATTTAGTAAAATTTATAAATGTCTAACCACTAGGCTGTACAACTATAACTAATATAAAATAATACTGAACACCACTAAAATTGAAAATAAAGTAAAATTTTAAGAAGGCAAAAAAAAAAAAGTATGTGCTTTTTTGTTTTTTTTTGTCTTGGCTGGTGTGGCTCAATGGAATGAGTGCTGGACTGAGAATCAAAGGGTCACTGGTTCAATTCCCAATCTAGGGCACATGCCTGGGTTATGGGCCAGGTCCTGCATAGAGGGCACACGAGAAGCAACCATACATTGATGTTTCTCTCCCTCTCTTTCAGCCTCCCTTCTCCTCTCTAAAAATAAATAAATAAAAAATCTTTTTAAAAAAGTATATGCTTTTCAAAACAAACATCAGTAAAAAAAATTAAGAAAATGGCTTTAAATTTACAGAGTTTCAACACTCATCTTGCTGTCAAATATGGGTACATTTATATCCCAAAGTCACACACTCAACTAAATTCATCCAAAATTTAAAAAGAGCTCCTGAACCTTGAGAGAACTATAATGACAGTTTAAAAATTTTTAAATGGCCAAATAAAATAATACCTTTTAAACACTAGCCAAAATTTTACCCTAAGTTAGGAATCAAACATAGCACCCAAAACATACATTCTTGGGATACATTTTTAAAAAATAATCTGAAGCTCTAGTGCTAATATGCTTTTGTAAAATAGAGGCAGCCCTGGCTGGTGTGGCTCAGTGGATAGAGTGCTGGCCTGTGAACCAAAGGGTCACCAGTTCAATTCCCAATCTAGGATACATGCCTGGGCCAGGTCCCCAGTGTGGGGCACATGAGAGGCAACCACACAATGATGTTTCTCTCCCTCTCTTTCTCCCTCCCTTCCCCTCTCTCTAAAAATAAATAAATAAATAAATAAATAAACTCTTTAAAAAAACAAAATGCAGAGGAAAATAACATTTGAAGGTCTTTTTAAATGACATAAGATTTAAAGATCTTTTTATTCCATGGTTCTGCACATGAATTCACCAACTGACTAAACAATAACAACTTGTTTTTGATAATCACTTAGGTGTATGCTTTTGGATCTCAACCCTTTACAAATTGCTTAAGAAGTTTTTTTTTAATTTTTCTTTATTGATTTAGAGAGTGAGAAAGAGAGAGAAACATCAATTTTTTGTTCCATTTACTTATGCATTCATTGGTTGATTTTTTTATGTGCCCTGACCAGGGACTGAACCTGAAACCTTAGTGTATCAGGACAATGCTCTAACTGAACTCCTGGCCAAGGTTTAAGAACTGTTACTGTACTTGAAAATGAAGCAAGTATAATCAAGTAATTAAAAAGTACAATAGCTTTGTCAATTACTCAAAAGTTAAAATTCACACAAAACTATATTTAATACCTAAAATTCTGATGTTAATGACAATGTAATTTAAGAGTTCCAAAGGAACTGAGTTGCCTACCTTTCTAGAAAATTAAAATCAATACTCCTGTGGTTCCCAAACTTTGTACTAGGGCACTCAAGTTGCTCCTGCAACAAATTCAGACTTTGAAGGGAAATTTTAAATTTTCAATAGAAACACAGTGCCATCTGTCAAATACCTCATAAACTATTACTACTACGTTGCTTGGGGTACTATTAAAAAAATATTGAGATACATCAGCTGACAAAATTTGGGAACTTCTGTAATATTAATTGTAAAGTAGATTTTAAGTAACTTCTTTCTTTCTTGTAAAGTTCAAGTGTCACATTAACCTGAGATATATTTCTCAACCTCTATATATAAATGTAATTTAACAATCTAAAGGTAAAAAATAAAAACACTTAACATAAATTAACTTCTAAAATAATGTTTATTATGGCTTTCATAGTATAGTACTGGGATTAAAAGAGTGAATATATATCTCATCTCTCTGCCTAAAGAATCAGTTACTATAGTTATTCAAACAGAAGGTAATTTTGTAATTATTTCTACTCTTCAACATTTTTTCAATAATAAGCTCTTTCCAACTAGGTATTCTGTTCATTAGCCAAGCAGCCTAGTATTTCCCTGATCCTACATGGTAGTATAAATTGGTTCCATCCAGGGTCCCATTCCCATCTCAGAAATAGGACAGAATTGCCTGTATTTCTTCATTTGTCACAAAACTTACAAAATCCTTAAGTCAGAGGAACCTTAGGATAAGCTGATCTGTAAAAGGACTGCTAAAAAGGAGAAAAAGAAAACAGAATTTGTAGGGGACAGAAAGCCCTGGTTTTGAGAAGGGCAGACGAAACTGAGCTCCAGGACAAGCTGTTTCTAACATTAATGACCACAAGCAACCCAACTTGGACAGCTTTCCTCATTTGCAAAACAAAAGGAAAGGACTAGGGTAGAGTTTGGATCTGTTACCAGGCATTCCTTGAGATCAAATCAGACATACAGATTTCCTAAACTACCCTGGAGATCCTGGTCTATCTCAGTAGGCTGGGATTGAAGATCACAATCTGTGCAAGTGATTCTGGTGTGCAGCCAGGTCTGGGAACTAGGACAATGCTGTAAGTTGACTTAAGGCTCAGTCAATGCTTTTGACTCTGACTTGATGTCTACAGGTACAGAAGCAATCTTGTTCTTCTACAAACAAACATGCCAAGAATGGCGGAGTGGAAAGACAGAAGAGAGACACTGAGCTCTGGATCTATTGGATTCCCCTAGACAGCTTGTTATGTGAGAAAAATACCACCTCCTTCTTTGTTTAAATCACTTCTAGATGCTTGAAGCTGAAAAGTGTTTCTAAATGGTACAGCAATGAACGACCAGATGATCTCAAACGTATAGTTCAGATCTAATATTCGAAAGCACCGACTTTAAATAAACTAATTGCCCAGGAAAGAATACTCTTCTACAACAGCCCTGACACATGGCTATCCAGACTTCAAAGTACAATCTGAAAACATCATTCAGAAGACTACTACGGCTTTACCAAGTCCCATTCTTTCCATACATTTTCACTCAGTTCAAGAGCACGTTATTAAGTTAATGTTCACAAGGTGAATTAAAATGAGTATATCCTATGGAAACCCCACACTAAAAAGAATACATATTTACATTCATAATTTTTAAGCTAATAAATTTAACCAGATCTTAGTTTAGGAAGGTCAGAAAGACTAACTAACTACAAGGGTATTCTTTATGCATCTCTCCCCCATTAACTTTTCTACAGTGAATGAAACTCTGCCTGGGATAGTAACTGTCCCAAAGTTGAACTAGTATTTAAAAAATAAAAAATAAATAAGTAATGGCTAACAAAGCATATCCCCAAATGGACCATTCCATTTGCCCTATATCTCATATTAAACATAACTGCTGCAGAGGCATAAAAAGGTCAATGTTGATGAAATCCCAATCACGGCAAGGAATCAGGCTGCATGACAGAAATGGTTGGGTGGCTAAGTGTGACTAGGTAAAGGGGAAGGGCCCAGGGAGATGCTGTGAAATACCACAAGAAATAAAGCAAATTAATTATAGAGGTGAGCTAATTTCCAATTTTTGTATTAGGCAATATCTTCTTTAACTTTTATACAAATAACAACCTGAACAGAAATGCACTGATTTTCAGCCATGCTTTGGTGAACTTTCCATTTAACCTACCGGTATCTGCTGGGTGGTTGTTGGCTGTAACCAGGGAGCCGGTGTGGTTTCGGATGAGATTGTCTTGAGCTGATGGAAGGCCTGAAACTGACCATGAGACAGTATTGTATCCTGAAAGACTCTGCTGTTGGTGGTACTGTTGTGATGGTGGAGGCGGAAGTGGTGATGGACGGCTGAGAGTGGTATTTTGACCAGAAAATGTCTTATCTCTATCAGGTCTGATAGTTGAAGCATTCTGTGAGGTAAACATTTGTCGCCCATATGGATCATCAGCAGGCAGAGAGGGATATGAAACACTAGGATACGCAGCATTAGAAACAGATGACACAGCATAGTGACCACAAGTAGAGGGAAATCCCTGAGAAACAGCAGGAGAGTGGGCAGAGTACATGACTGGACTATTGTAGTGATTCACAAAAGAGGAGTATGGCTGGGAGGCACTCGTATGCAAATGAGATGCTGATGATGTGGCACCTTGGAAATATTCTGGAGTGGACCCCACAATGTGAGGGGCTGGAGGACCCCTGCCATATATCTGCTGTGTTCCCGGTTGTTGGTTTGTTGTTTTAGAAGTCACCACATTTTGCGTTGGTACTGTATAGAGACCAGAGTAGTAGTCACCACACTGGCCATCCAATGGCAAAGAGGTCATTTTCTCAGGTCCTTGAGAGTAATGTCCTGAGGGAGTGCTATAGTTTTGAGGATACAATCCATACCCAGATGGAACCTGCATTTGATTCTGTGCTGGACCTGAAAAAGAAAAGCAAATAAAGATTGTTAAGGAGATCATTTTGAAGCACAGTTCCTACCTAAATAATGCCTAATTAATTTACTTCCCCATAATCACAAATTATTAGAAAAGATATATACTGTTTTAGATCCAAATGTGGTAGCTAGTATCCAAGATAGCCTCCAATGATCCCTATGTCCTGGTATTCACACCCTCCCACCCTGTACCGGAGTCAGTCTGTGTGACCAAGAACATAGCAGTGGTCCCCAGCTTTCTTGGCACCAGGGGGCAGGGGTATGGGGAGACGACACAGCAAGCGGAGCTCAGGCAGTAAAGGGAACAGACCTTTGTGGCTCCCACCACAGCTCACCACCTGCTGTGTGGCCCGGTTCCTAAAAGGGCACGATGGGTACTGGTCCATGGCCTGGGACTGCGGACCACTGGCATATAGAAAAGGTAGTAGTGCAACGCTTCCAAGGTTTGCCCAGCCTTGGATGTTGGCTCTCTCTTTCTTAGATCACTCAGCATGGTAGAACAAACCTGCCAAATTGTGAAGAGTGTTACAGAGAAGTCCATGCAGTAAGGAACTAAACTCTGACCAACAACCGAAGAGACACTGAGGCCTGCCAACAACCACATGAATGAGCTTGGAAACAGATCCTTCCTACCTAGCAGTCTAGAGATAACTACAGTCCCAGGTGACAGCTTGACTACAGTCTCATGAGACCCTAAGCCAAAGCCACCCAGCTAGGCCGTTTCCAAGCTCATATCCCTCAGAAACTATGAGAGTAAATATTTGCTGTTTTAAGTTGCTAAGTTTTGGGTATACTGTTATGCAGCAATTGATAACTAACATAGCTAGCATGGAAAAAGTTCAAACCTTCTGTATTAGCTTTATAAACACACTATAAAAATAACAATATATCCAGTGTAAAAAAAAAAAAACCCTCAAACGATGACTACTAGAAAGTGAAAAGTTCAAGTCCCCTTTTCTCCCTGGTATCTGACATCCTACTCCCCAGTAGCAGCTACAGCTAATGGTTTCTTGTATACCCTTTGTAGGCCTACCCATGTATACATAATACGTAATGTATATATAAGCATACATATGTTTTTAAACATACACATTTCATACTATAGCTCTGTAACCTGTTTCTAACGTATCCTAGATATCATTCTGTTAGCATAAACAAATTTTCATTATTCTTCTAAAGAATCTATGTAGCATTTCATTGTAAATATATAACATTATTTACTAAATCCCCATTGATGGATACATATTTCAGGGAGTGGACTGATTAATATATATCTATGAGGTCAACTGAAGGTTCAAAGTTTCTGCTTTTAAAATTGACCATTATTAGCCCTGGCTGGTGTAGCTCAGCGGATTGAACGTGGGCCTGTGAACCAAAGTATCGCGGTTCGATTCCCAGTCAGGGCACATGCCTGGGTTGCAGGCCAGTTCCCAGCAGGGCACAAACGAGAGGCAATCATACATTGACATTTCTCTCCCTCTCTCCTTCCCTTCCTCTCTGAAGATAAATAAATAAAATCTTTAAAAAAATTAAAAAAAAAAATTGACCATTATTGCCAAAATCTCTCTCCAAAATATCTATCAATAGGTACCTCCCATTAATAATGCTTAAGAATGTCTCACCTTCTCAAGATTGAGTGGTATTTTATTTTTTAAAAAGAGTTTTTAAAGATTTATTTTTTATTCTTAGAGAGGTGGGAGGCAGGGAGAAAGAGATGGAGAGGAAACAAAAGTATGTGGTTGCCTCTCATGCGGCCCCTACGTTGGACCTGGCCTGCAACCCAAGCATGTGCCCTGACTGGGAATCTAACCGGCAACTCTTTGGTCCACAGGCCAATGCTCAATCCACTAAGCCACACCAGCCAGGGCTTGAGTGGCATTTTAATCTTTGCCATTCTGATAAGTGAAAAACATTTTAGTGTGCAGTACCTAACTTTGAGTGATGCTGAAAATCTTTTCTAATACTTCTTAGTCATTCTGTGTCTTCCTCTGTTATTTGCTCTTTTCCACAGGGTTGTGTTTTAATCAGCTTAACAATGACCCACAACCTTTGGACCAACTTACGGGGCTGTGTTTTATAAGTGTTCTTGTATATTAAGAAATTGAACCTGTTATTTTTATTTGCTGTATATATTTTCCCTCAGGTTATTGTTTGTCTTTTGACTTTATCCATGGTATCTTTTGCTACAGAGGCTCGATTATCTAGTAATATCTTTCATGATTGAAAATTTTTTAAATCATTCTTAGTAGAAACTTCACCATTCCAGTATTATAAAACTACATACTCATGTATATAGTATTTCCTCTGACACTTTCCCATTTATATTTTTATATCTTTGATCGCCATAGAAGGTAGTTATTTTATCATTGTTAAAATTAGTATTAACCGACTTCCGGCCAAGATGGAGGCGTAGCTGGATGCACTGTGCCTCCTCTCACAACCAAAATTAAGGACAACAAAGATTTAGAAACAAGACAACAACCAGACCTCAGAAAATCGAACTGTTTGGAAGTCCAACAACGATTCATCCAGACCGGTAAGAGGGCCAGAGTCGCGGCAGGAAAAAGTAGAGGTGTGGACGGGCATGCAGGCAGCAGCGGCTGGATGCCCCCAGGAGCACAGGCGGCGGCTAGCAGACCCCGGGCACGGGGTGGCAACTGTGCAGAACCAGTGAGGCCGCACAAGGCAGCTGGCGGACCCGGTGGTCCCACATTCACCCACAGATAATCCAGGCAAAGGGGAAGTGGTGGAAGGGACTGGAATCCAAGAGTAAGCAGGGCAAATGCCATTGTCTCCTCTCAGACCCCACCCCCACATACAGCATCACAACCTAGCGACTGGGCTGTCCCACCCTGGTGAACACCTAAGGCTCCACCCCTCACAACGTAACAGCAGCGACAAAACAAAACAAACAAAAAAAAAAAAACCCAAAATTGAAAATGGCTCAAACCGGAGAACAAATCAAAGCCCCAGAGCCAATTTATCTAAGCAACGAAGAGATTGCCAACCTATCAGATGCACAATTCAAAGCACTGGTGATCAGGATGCTCACAGAACTGGTTGATTTTGCTCACAAATTAGATGAAAAAATGAAGGTTACAATAAGTGAAATGAAGAAAAATGCATGGGGAACCAACAGAGATGGGAGGAAAACTGGGACTCAAATCAATGGAGTGGACCAGAAGGAAGGAAGAAACAACCAAACAAAAAATAAGGAAGAAACAAGAATTCAAAAAAATGAGGAGAGGCTTAGGAACCTCCAGGACATCTTTATAAACATCCCAACATCTGAATTATAGGGGTACCAGAAGGGGAAGAAGAAGAGCAACCAGTGGAAAACTTATTTGAACAAATAATAAAGGAGAACTTCCCCAATCTGCCAAAGGAAATAGACTTCCAGGAAGTCTAGGAAGCTCAGAGAGTCGCAAAGAAGGTGGACCTAAGGAGGAACACACCAAGGCACATCATAATTACATTACCCAAGATTAAAATGAAAGAGAGAATTCTAGAAGCAGCAAGGGATAAGGGGAAAGTCGCCTACAAAGAAGTTCCAATCAGACTGTCAGCTGATTTCTCAAAAGAGACCTTACAGGCAAGAAGGGGCTGGAAAAAAATATTCCAAGTCATGAAAGTCAAGGACCTACATCCAAGATTGCTCTATCCAGCAAAGCTGTCATTTAGAATGGAAGGAAAGATAAAGTGCTTCTCAGATAAGGTCAAGTTCAAGGAGTTCATCATCACCAAGCCCTTATTATATGAAATGTTAAAGAGACTTACCTAAGAAAAAGAAGATAAAAATACGACAGTAAAAAGACATCAAACTCACAGATATTAACAACCAGACCTAAAACAAAAGCCAACAAAGCAAACTACTACAACAGGAGCAGAAACACAGAAATGGAGATCACATGGATGGTTAGCAATACGGGAGTGGGAGGAGGAGAGAGGGGGACAAGGCACATAGAACAAGTAGCACAGACAGTGGGTAGAAAATAGACAAGGGCAGGGCAAGAATAGTGTGGGAAATGTAGAAGCTAAAGAACTTATGACACATGGGCATGAACTAAAGGGGGGGAATGGGACAACTGTAATAGCATAAACAATAAAATATAAGTTTAAAAAAGGCACAGAATAGCTGAATGGATAAGAAAGCATGACCCACACATATGCTGCCTACAAAAGACCAACCTCAGAACAAAAGACCTACACAGACTCAAAGTGAATGGCTGGAAACAAATTTTCCAAGCAAATGGACAGGGAAGAAAAGCCGGGGTAGCAATATGCATATCACAAAACAGACTTCAAAAGAAGAGCCATAAAGAGAGACCCAGAAGGTCACTTCATAATACTCAAGGGAAGAATCCATCATGAAGACATAAACATCGTAAATATATATGCACCCAACATAGGAGCACCTAAATACATAAAGAAAATCTTAGGAGACTTCAAGAAAGATATTGACAGCAACACAATTATAGTAGGGGATTTTAACACCCCACTTTCAAAAATGGACAGATCTTCCAAACAAAATATCAACAAAGATATTGCGGCACTGAACAACACTCTAGATGAAATGGACTTAACTGATATATATATAGAGCCATTCATCCCAAAGAAACTAAATACACATTCTTTTCAAATGCACATGGAACATTTTCAAAGACACACCACATGATAGGACACAAAACAAGCCTCAACAAATTTAAGAAAATTGAAATCATACCAAGAATTTTCTCTGACCACAAGGGACTGAAACTAAAAACCAACCCCAAGGGGAAAAACCCAAAACCCTCAAAATCATGGAGATTGAATAGCATGCTTCTAAACAATGAATGGGTCAAGAATGAAATTAGGGAAGAAATGAAAACGTTTCTGGAAACAAATGAAAATGAACTCACAACAACCCAAAACTTAAGGGACACAGCAAAGGCAGTCCTCAGAGGGAAGTTCATAGCAATACAGGCCTATGTAAAAAGGTGTAAACATTTCAAACAAACAACTTAACCCTACGCCTACAAGAACTCGAGGAACAACAACGAAGACAGCCCAGAGCATGTAGGAGGAAGGAAATAACCAAGGTCAGAGCAGAACTAAATGACATAGAGACTAAAAGCACAATTCTAAAGATCGATGAATCCAGGAGCTGGTTCTTTGAAAAGATAATCAGAAATGAAAGAGGAGAGATTACAACTGACACCACAGAAATACAAAGGATTGTAAGAAATTACTATGAACAACTGTATGCCAAGAAATTTGAAAACCCAGGTTAAATGGACAACTTTCTAGAAAAATATAGCCTTCCAAAACTCAATGAAGAAGAAGCAGAAAGCCTGAACAGACCAATACAGCAGATGAAATAGAAGCAGTAATCAAAAAACTTCCGACACACAAAAGCCCTGGACCGGATGGTTTCACAGGAGAATTCTACAAAGCATTTAAGGAAGAGCTAACCCCTTTCCCTCACAGACTATTCCAAAAAATCCCAAATGATGGAAGACTCTCAAACTCTTTCTATGAAGCCACCATCATCCTAATCCCAAAACCAGATAAAGACACAACAAAGAAAGAAAACTTCAGGCCAATATCACTGATGAACACAGACACTAAAATCCTCAACAAAATATTGGCAAACCACATCCAGCAATACACTGAAAAGATTATACACCATGACCAAATGGGATTCATCCCTGTGATGCAAGGATGGTTCAACATTTGCAAATCAGTAAATACAATATATCGCATAAGCAAAAGCAAAGACAAAAATCACATGATCATATCAATAGATGTGGAAAAAGCATTTGATAAGGTACAACACCCATTTACGATAAAAACACTCAGCAAAGTGGGAATAGAAGGAGCATTCCTCAACATAATAAAGACCATATATGAGAGACTTACAGCCAGCATCATACTCAGCGGGCAAAAACTACAATCTTTTCTACTAAGATCACGAAAAAGACAAGAATGTCCACTTTCACCACCTCTATTCAATATAGTATTAGAAGTCTTAGCCACAGTGATTAGACAAGAAAAGAAAATAAAAGGCATCCAAATCGGAAAGGAGGAAAGAAAACTATCATTGTTTGCACATGACATGATAGTATACATAGAAGAAAATCCTAAAAGCCTCGGCCAAAAAGCTGCTCAACCCAAAAAATGAATTTGGCCAAAGAGCAGGATACAAAGTCAATATCCAGAAAGCAAAGGCATTTTTGTATACCAACAATGAAACAGCAGAAGCAGAAATCAAGAAAAAAAATCCCATTCCATATAGCAAAAAGAAACCTAAAATACCTAGGAATAAACCTAACCAAGGAGGTAAAAGACCTGTATGCAAAAAACTACACAACACTGAAGAAAGAAATCAAGGAAGACACAAACAAATGGAAACATATACCGTGTTCATGGATCGGAAGAATTAACATCATCAAAATGTCCACACTACCCAAAACAATTTACAAATTCAATGCAATACCTATTAAAGTGCCAATGGCATATTTCAGGGACATAGAAAAAACACTTCAAAAATTTATAAGGAGACATAAACGACCTCGAATAGCTGCTGCAATTTTGAGAAAGAAGAGCAAAGTAGGAGGGATCACAATACCTGGCTCCAAACTGTATTACAAGGCCACTGTAATCAAAAGAGCCTGGTACTGGCATAAAAACAGGCACATGGACCAGTGGAACAGAACAGAGAGCTCAGAAATAAACCCAAGTCTCTATGGTCAATCAATATTTGACAAAGGGGGCAGCATATAAAATGAAGTAAAAATAGCCTCTTCAACAAGTGGTACTGGGAGAACTGGGCAGCTGTGTGCTAAAAAATGAAACTCAAGCACCAACTTACACCATACACAAAAATAAATTCAAGGTGGATAAAAGATTTAAATATAAGCCGTGACACCATTAAAGTCCTTGAGGAGAACGCAGGCAGGAAAATCTCAGATATTTCACGCAGCAACATTTTTACTGATATGTCCCCTAAAGCAATGGAAATAAAGGAAAGAATAAACAAATGGGATCTCATCAAAATAAAAAGCTCCTGCATGGCTAAAGAAAACAGTATTAAAATAAAAAGAGAACCAACTGTATGGGAAAATATATTCCCCAATGGTACCTCAGACAAGGGTTTAATCTCCAAAATATATAAAGAACTTACATGACTCCACTCTAAGAAGACAAGCAACCCAATTAAAAAATGGGTAAAGGACATGAACAGACACTTCTCCAAGGAGGACATACAGAGGATCCAGAGACACATGAAAAGATCCTCAATATCGCTTGCTATCAGAGAGATGCAAATTAAAACCACAATGAGATACCACTTCACACCTGTCAGAATGGCCATCGTAAATAAAGCAACAAACAACAAGTGTTGGAGAGGTTGTGGAGAAAAGGGGACCCTACTGCACTGTTGGTGGGATTGCAGACTGGTACAACCACTATGGAAAGCAGTATGGAATTTTCTAAGAAAACTAAAAATGGACCTACCTTTTGACCCAGCAATTCCACTGCTCAGATTATATCCTAAGAACCCTGAAACACCAATCCAAAAGAACCTATGCACCCCAATGTTCATAGCAGCACAATTTACAATAGCCAAGTGCTGGACGCAACCCAGGTGCCCATCAGTAAATGAATGGATCAAAAACTTATGGTACATTTACACAATGGAATTCTATGCAGCAGAAAGAAAGAAGGAGCTCGTACCCTTCACAACAGCATGGATGGAACTGGAGAGCATCACGCTAAGTGAAATAAGCCAGGAAGTGAAAGACAAATACCATATGATGTCACTTTTAACAGGAACCTAAGCAACAAAACAAACAAGCTAGCAAAATACAACCAAAGACACTGAAATTGAGAACAGACTGAAAGTCACCAGAGAGGAGAGGGAAGGGAAGATCAGAGAAAAGGGGAAGGGTTTACAGGAACAAATATAAAGGCCACATGGATAAAAACTAAGGTGGTGGAAATGTTAGGGAGGTGGGGAGGACTGGGGTTGTAGCCTGGGATGGGAGTAAAAGACAGAAAACTGTACAAGAACAATTAAAGTAAATTAAAAAAAATTAACATTAATCACCCTGGCTGGTGTAGCTCAGTGGACTGAACGTGCGTGGGCTGCGGACCAATGGGGTCACCAGTTTGATTACCCATCAGGGCACATGCCTGGGTGAGAGCCAGGTCCGCAGTGGGGGTCATGTGAGAGGCAACCACACGTTGATGTTTCTCTCCCTCTCTTTCTCACTCCCTTCTCCTCTCTCTAAAAATAAATAAATAAAATCTTTAAAAAAATTAACATTAATCATTAATTTTGTTAATAGTCCAATATTAAACATTTCATACTATGTGGCACTCACTGTTCTAAATGCTATACATATATTAATTTCCTTATTTTTCCTCACAGCCTCTAGAAGTAAATAGTGCCATTACACCTACTTTATAAACTTGGTAAATGAGGCACAGAAATTAAGTCATTTAATAGTCACAATCATAGGAAGTAACTAGGCTGGCATTTGAATCAAGTGATGTAGCTCAAGTCCATACTTTTAAACAATAATCTGCAGCCCCTCACTACAAAAAAATTTGCTGGCATTCTATAGCCTAGTAAATATTTGTCAATTGTCACAAACAGTGAAATCTAGCCTTGGTTCCAGCCAAGGGCAAAGTTTATCCTAAAATCAAATTTTCAAATCTTGTGAAAGGAAATAGGTATCTGTGCCGTATCTCAAATGAAAAAATAACAAAAACAATTATACACAAGCCACCGTATTTCTTGCCACAATGTATAAAAATATAAAAATATTTGTTTATAAAATATATATGAATAAAGCTCAACATTTCCTCATTCTATTTTCAATATCTACTAAATAATGTAGTGGAACCTTGATCTTTGATTATGTAAATATATATTTTATGGCAGACACAAAGATAACTTACATAATCAAGTTGTAAGGAAAAATTATCTACACTTCTATAATTCTAAGAAGTATACAGAAAACCAAAATTAAGATATAACTGTTGTAATAGGTGTCCAATTTACTTTTCTTGTAATACATTTTACATGACCATGGTTTACCTGAAAGAATTTATTTACTTAAAAGGAAAAAAGTGTAATAGGAACCTTTCATTAACATGCCAAAAAATGTGAAATGTTTTCCCTTCCCCTTTATTTAAATATATTAAAAAATATATTTGCTACTATTCACTAGTCTTAGAAAACTGTACCATTATTAAGTTTATCAATCAAGAGAAGATCCAAGTCAGAGCTGGAAAAGTCTGTTCAGATATCTTCCCACTTAATCACTTAATAATTTAGTTTGCTCATCCATGCTACATGTCTGAGAACAGGAAAACAGTCATCATGTCCAAGATACTCAAATGTCATTCTTCTAAAAATAACATAAATGTTGTATTTGCTGAAATTCGTCAGAAGTGAATTATCCATCAGAGGAGGCGTATTTTCAGTCCATCAAAGACAAGAAAGGTACCTTGCCTGGAGGGTAAGGGGAAAAAGGGAAAGAGTTCATTGTATGTTAACACTTACACATCTAAATGTTCCAACAGCATGAAGGGTCTGGAAATAATTTCATCAAAAATAGTAAATGAATCAAGACTCTTTTGAAAGTGAAATGTTTCCCTTGAAATATTTTAAGTCAATTTTTAAAAGCCTGCACTAAAAATAAAAAATCAGTCTGAATGGAAAGAAAATAGTATCTATAACAAGTAAAATACAGTATCTTTAAAAATTTTGAGTTTTTAAAATATCTTATCTCTAAAAATATCTTTATAAAATTTTTACTGTGACCCAGTAAGAAATGTGTTTTCTTTTCTTCAACTTTAAAATATATTAGATGCTCTGGCTGGTGTAGCTCAGTGGATTCAGCGCCAGCCAGTGAACCAAAACGTCGCTGGTACAACTCCCAGTCAGGACACATGCCTGGGTTCTGGGCCAAGCCCTCACCAGAGGGTGCACAAGAGGCAACCACACACTGTTATTTCTCTCCGTCTCTCCTTCCCTTCCCCTCTCTCTAAAAGTAAATAAATAAAATCTTTAAAAAAAAAATAAAACTACTTTAAAAAAGAATAAAAAATAAAATAAAATTAGGTAACTCTCCTAATTTTCTCTCAGGGAATATACTAAACTAATACTCAAGTTTTATTTCTTCTGCCTGTACTAAAAACTGAGCCTGACAAATATTACAATAGTTTACATAGACCTATATGCTTTTTAAAGAACAGTCTACAGAGGCCCTGGCCAGGTGGCTCTGTTGGTTGGAACAATGTCTCATATACCAAAATGCTACGGGTTGGATTCCTGATCAGAGCACATACCCTAGGTTGTGGGTTCAATTCTAGTTGCAGCACATACAAGAGGCAACTGATAGATGTTTCTGTCTTTCACTCTCTAAAATCAATAAACATACCCTCAAGCGAGGATTTTAAAAAATGCAGTCTGTAGAGGAAATTATGGAAATTTTAATAATATCAACATTTTCATTTGCCTATATTTTCTATAATTCCCTCAGCAACTGAGGCAGCTTTAAAACATAACTCCCCAATTCTTTGATACTCTGCTGATTAAAGGTGGAGTCTATGTCTACTCTTTTTGAATATGAGCAGGCTATCCCAGTTTCCACCAATAAAGAATGGTAGGGGCAAAGCTGTGGTTCTTCCCAGGCTCAGGCATAGCAAACTCAGCTGCTACACTGTTTGGTGGAACATCTGCATGTGGATCTCTGAGCAGCTATGTAAGAAGTCCATTTACTCCACAGCTGCCACAGTCGGAAGAAGCCAAACCACATGGAGAGGTCATAGGTAGGTGTTCTAGTCTGAAATCCAGAGTTTCTGATTCTAGCCCAGGTGCCTTCCAAATCATTCCAATCTCCAACCACTGAATCACCTCTGACTCTTCCCACCTCAGGCCCTAGACACTCTAAAGCAGAGAAGAGCCATCTCTGCTGTGCCCTGGCCAAATTCTTGATTAATAAATCTGTGAGCATAATAAAATTGCTGTTTTAAACCATCAAGTTTTGCAGTAATTTGTTATGTGGCAACAGTACCTGAAACAGCAATTAATTATGTTTTTTTTTAATCTGAATTCAGATTCTAAAATTAAAATACAGCCAGCTTTACCTAGCATAAAAATGCATTATATTCATAAAAATCTACACATCACAGTTCCAATAATTATTGTAAAAGAAAATGATATCTTTAAATAAATTTAATATAATATGTGTATACATCTATACACACAGAGAATGCATTAACTTGTTCTATTCTATTAGGAAAACGCTGTATTTTGCCATGCACAATGCGCACTTTTTTGCCCAAATTTTTGATGGAAAAATAAAGATGTGCATTATACATGGGTTTAATGACTGTATACCATGGTTAGAATAATGGGTATAATAATCCTGTGCATAATGCAAACAAAAATGTGGTTGCTCATTATACATGGCAAAATATGGTAGTAGTTCCTTCCTAGGATATAATATTTGAGAGCATAAAGCGTAAGTAAAATACGCGAAGAGATGAAGTACATACAATAAAAAAGAAATAAACAACTTAGGGCTCAAAACTGGGTCTATGATGACAGGCAACATCAAGTACAATCACAAACGCGCTAGAGACCTACACCACCCACGTGTAGCTGTTGAGCACTGGAAGTAAGGTTAATCTGAACTGAGAAGTGCTGTAAGTATAACATACACGATGGATTTTGAAGAAATAGTATGTAAAATGGTAAAGGATCACAGTAATTTTAAATATTGAATATATGTTAAGATGGTAACACTTTCTACACAGTGGGATAATTGGATAAATTCAAACTGATTTTACTTATTTTTTTAATGAAACTTTCAGACACTTTCAAATTACACATGCAGCTTGCATGAAGCTCCTATAGAATGCTGCTAAAAGAAAAATATAAAGTGAAAAAGGGCATTAATGACAGTTTCCAACCAAGAGATAAATATTTAAATTAGATACTAGTAGAAATACTAATTAAAAAGTATTTTGAGATATTTCCAGATTTCATTAATGCTACTAATTTCTAAAGAAAAGGGGAAAATAATTGGCTTTCTGGAATAATTTAGATGCAGATATTTCTTTGGATTAAAAATGATTCTGCAGCCTATAGGAAAAGACAGCTGGTATTTTAATGTCCTAAAATGGACAGCAACAAAGGTTGTATAGGAGAGAATAAATTAGTTACATAGGTGGATAGTTAAATTTTTGAAAAATAAAGTATTTTTCTCATTACAAAAGTGATAATCACTCAAAAACAAGTATAGAAAATGATCAAATAGAAATCAACTGTGATTAATTAGTATTTTGATGGTTATATGCCCAATATTTTCTTTTTTATATACCTGCCTAATTTACTTAAATGGGCTTATAATGTACTTTTATATAATTTTTTTTATTTAGCATTACCTAAATATCTTACCATCATTACTTTAAATGTCTGAGTAGTATTCTATTACATAGATTTATCATATGTATTGATACTTTACTTTTCTAAAAGTAATCTATCAGTTACAATTGTTGGGTCAGGTCCCTATAGTTGGCACTTTAACTATGCAAACACATGAGAGTCACCAGATGCTCAGCATACAAACAGGCAGGGAGAGACAAGGATCAGAGTGGGCCCAGAAGTTGAACTTAACACTCAAAGGCTTCAAATGAGCAATTATAATATGTTCAAAAAATGAAAAAAATACATGTTCAAAGAATTGAAAAAATATCAGTAAATGAATAGATAATATCAACAGAGAAATGAAAATTATTTTAAAAATTGAAATATTTAAAGTGAAATTGAAATAAATGTATTAGAGGGCCTCAACGGTATGGCAAGAAAGAATCAATGAGCTTGAAGACTGATCAATGAAATGATCCAATTCAAAAAGAGAGACAGAGACCTGGCTGGTGTCACTCAGTGGATGAGCGCTGGCCTGCAAAACAAGGGGTCGCTGGTTTGATTCCCAATCTAGGGCACATGCCTGGGTTGCAGGCCAGGTCCCCAGTGTGTGTGTGGGGGGCACACATTGATATTCCCCCCCCCCTCTTTTTCCCTCCCTTCCCCTGTGTAAAAAAATAAAGAAATAAAATCTTAAAAAAATACTGCATAGCAAAACAATACTACATAGCAATAAAAGGGAGCAGACATTGATTCATGTATGGATAAATGCAGCTAAGTGAAAAAAAAAAAAAAAGATGCAAAAGACAACATATTGGTCCTGGCTGGGTAGCTCAGTTGGTTAGAGCATCATCCTGATACACCAAGATTGGGGGTTCAATCCCCAGCAGGGCACATAAAAGAATCAACCAATGAATTCATGAATAAGTGCAACAACATACTGACGTTTCTCTCTTTACCTCTTCATCTCTCTTCAAAAAAAATCAATAAAAATATAAATAAGTAAAATACAATTACATGTTTTAAAAAACTACGTATTTTATGGTCCCATTTATATGACATTCTGGGAAAGGTGGAATGACAGGGATGGAAAAAAGTAACATTTGCTGGGGCTGGTGGGGAAGAGTGGATGACTATAAGGCAGGAGTGTCAAACTCATTTTCACCAGGGGCCACATCAGCCTCACAGTTGCCTTCAAAGGGCCGAATGCATTTTAGGGCTGTATAAATGTAACTACTCCTTAATTAGGGGCAAGGAGCTTGGTGTTGTCACCAGGTAGAAACAAGGTGCCAGGCCGGATAAAACAAGGTGGAGAGCCCGATTCGGCCCGCAGGCCTTGTGTTTGCCACCTGTACTATTAAGGGGACTACATGAGGACTTTGTTATGCTGATAAAACTGTAGTACTGGATACTTGACTGCATGCATTTGCCAAAACCCATAGGCCTGTACACTACAAAGAATAAATACAAATTTACTATATTCAAATTTCTATTAAAAAATCAACCAGGATTTCAAGAAAATCTAGAATGGACTGCAGACTCTGACAAATCAGTATGACAACCTACCTGAAAGATATTGAGGTAAAATGCATACAGATGGATGGCAGAAATGTAATTAAAGACATGTTTACATATATGAATTGAGCTATATGGGATATATATATATGAGATACATATATACAGACACACATTTATCTCCTGACTGTCTGCCTAGAAGCAGCGACACCCCATAGCAATGAGCACATCCAGGACACATTTCTTGGTTTCTAAACACCATGTTCCAACAAAAGGAAGTAGGACTCCTTGGACAAAGAGCTGATTCTAGTGCTAATGTAGGGCAAGTAGAAGATGGAGAATTTTTGTGCCAGAAAGTAAAGAGGTGTTTAAAAACCAAAAGGACAGGGGCAGACATATACAGCAGACAACCTGAAAAAGCTCCCATAGTCAGAGCTGTAAATAATTTGAGCAACATATATAAATAATGGTAGTACTGGATTGTAATCCAAAGAATAAACATCCATGAGTCCACAATAATATAAATGAATGACTAAATTTTAAAATGGGAGAAAAGGAACAAATCTTCCTTACAGAAAAATTCCAAATAATAAATGTAGAAGGAATGAGGGAAAAAGAGAAGTCGCTACTAGAATTCCACACTAATGATGACTGCAGGCAAGAGCCACTGAAAATGGTAAAATTGTGAGCAAAAATTTAAAGAGAAACAGGAATAGTGACTTCAAAGCTTCCCCCCATGAATATTTATTAATACTGTGGTGATTTTAACATATGCCCACAAATTATACTAGGAGGTAGAGCTGAATTCCCTTTCTGTTAAACATAGATTGGAGTTAAGCGAGCTACTCCTAACACAAGAGGAAAAAGAAAAAAAATGGTAACTTTACAGTGAGGGAACCCAGCTGGCAGGTGGACTGAATGTGCCACCTCAATTTCTTTTATCAAAACCTTATTACCCCCTCCCAAGGCCCCAGCCCTTAATACAGTATTATCGAACTGGGGGTTAGAGCTTTAACTAGGACCTTAGTGTAGGATCCTTATGATGGACTTAGTGTCCTTATAAAAGAGAAAGAGATCTCTTTTCCCCACATGCATGAACCCAGGAAAAGCCATATGAGCACAGAGAAAAGATAGTCATCTGCAAGCCAGGAAAGGGTTTTCACCAGAACCCACGCATGCTGGCATCCTGACCTTGGACTCCAGTTTCCACAAATGTCTATGGCATAGGCCACCCAATCTATGGTATGTTGTCATAGCAGTCCAAGGTGACTAGGAATTCCCTCGGTCAAGTGCCCATGGTTAACATGACTAAGAATAAAACAAGTTGATGTCATGTACCCCTGATGTCAGATGATAAAAAGGGCACTTCACCTCTGTGGAATTCTTCCTAAAAATTCATAAACCAAATCTAATCATCACAAAGCATCAGCAAGCCCAAAGTGAAGGAATGTCTACAAAATAACTAACCAATTCTGTCAGGTCCTAAAAAACAAAAAAAGACTAAGAACCTGTCACAGACCAGAGCAGACTAAGGAGAAAGACAGGAGAGGAAGATACAAGACTTTAGAGGAAGCTGAGTGAGGGTATTGCATTTTTTGTACTATTCTTGCATCACTTCTGCAAATCTAAAATTACTGCAACATAAGCTTTTAAAACATAAGAAAAGAGCTGGAAATTAACTACTAAATCAACTGAGAATTTTTTAGACAAGTGGCTACACCAAACATAGCAGTGTTTTTCCTAAAAATCAAATAGGATTTTTACTTCCTTGTTTAAAGTTTTCTAGTGGTTGCTCTTGCCATCAAGAAAAAATTCAAATTCTTTACCATCGTCTGTAAGGCAGTGGAAGACACAATAACCTCTCTTCCATCCCTTATGTCCATGTCCTAATCCCTGGAACCTGGGAATTTGTTAGGCTAGATGGCACAGGGCAGTGCCGTATTAGGGTTGTTCATCAGCTAACCTTAAAATAGAGAGAGTATCTTCGATTATCCAGGTGAGCTCAACGTAATCACAAGAGCCCTTACAAGTGGAACATGGAAATGGGACACAAGACAACTCAGAGATGCAATGCTGCTAGCTTTGAAGATGGAAGGAGTGGGATGAGTGGAGGCATGTGGGTAGCCTCTAAAAGCTGGAAAGAGTAATCAAATGGATCTGTCTGAGAGCCTCCAGACGGGAAAGCAGCCCTACTGACACCTTGACTTTATTTAGCCCAGGCAGACTTCTAACACAGAGAGGATGAATTCATGTCGGTTTAAGCCACCGATTCGTTGTAATTTGTTACAGATGAAAAGAGAAAACAACTGCAAAAAGGCCCTTCATGATCTGACCCCTTCTTACCTCTCCTGCTTCATCCTCACCATACCTTCCCACAAAGATTTTCAACAGGTATGCCTTAATATGCTGGATACTACAAATCCTTCACATGAGTCTACCAAAGTTTGATCAATAAATGAAGTGTAATTTTGCTATAATTTAGGATATCTATTGTTACAGTAAAGTGACAGAATGCTGACCTGATAAGAAGAGGTATAACTGCCACACGCACACACACACGCACGCACGCAAAAAAACCACAGCTCAGTGTTAGGTAAGAGTGTATGCTAGAGTTCTGCCTCAAGAGGCCATCTAGGGCAGAAGACAAAAGTTGCCACGTAAAGGCTTCTGAGGGAGTCAGTAAATATGGGACACTTTTCTAAAACTTGCTTTTTTTTAAAACACAGGTGTTCAAAATTTAACTCCTTCAAGAATGCCACCAAAAATGTTAGCACCACAGTAGCCTTGAGTATGAAAAGGCTACATATTGCTGTGCGCACATTCTTACCACAGTAACCTTCTTCTCAAGGCATGCTGGTTCACTCTGATCCTGCACGCACGCTCTTCCCTGGAACCTTCAAAAATTCCCTCTTCTCCCTTCATCTGACCAACTTTTACCCGTTCTTCAGACATCAGCTCAGCTCTTTCTTTAGAAAACATTCTCTAACCCTGTAAGTGAATGCTTGCTTAATGCTGCATTTACCTCAGCAGCCCCCACCTTTTTGGCACCAGGGACTGGTTTTGTGGAAGACAATTTGTCCACAGACCAGGGTTGGTGGGGGTGGGGGAAAGACAGGAGGCAGAGCTCTGGTGGTAATGAACTCACGGCCAGGAGGAGGGAGGTTGGGGACCCCGATGTGCAGTATCTTGAGCCACCTCGGATAACTTTTCACATGAACTATAATTGCCTAATTGTAAACTCTGGAAGTGAAAAACTTGGGTCTAGTTTGCTCTCAGCTCTACAATACCCCTAAGGGTTAGCATGGTGCATGGCTCATGGAAACCATTACTGTATTTTTGAAAAAGAAGCCTAGTAAAAAATCATCAAATACTTCCACACCAGGCATTTACCTTATCTCAATGTATCAACAAGAACTGTATGATCCAGAGGTGCTGTTCAACCTTTGGCATCTCTGGGCCACAATGGAAGAAGAGTTGTCTTGGGCCACACACTGAATGCATTGTGACATTTAATCAATCAGTTAGACACACAAATCTCATAATGTTTTAAGTAAATTTACAATTTTGTGTTGGGCTGCAGGTTGGACACCCCTAAAACAGAAAGAACACAAAACTTAAAGAGCTTTCACTGTGTAATTTATATCCTAGTATTTTTACTTTTGCACTTTACACATTTTACTTTGTAGAAGTTCAAGTATAAAAAAGTCTAAAAGAAAAGGAAAGAAAAATCTATTTCATTACAACTAAGGTGTTTTGACACTGCCATTTCTTTTTCTTTTTCTAAATCTTACCAGGTGTATTACAGTAGTTCCCTACTGCTACTGTGACAAATTACCACAAACTTAGTGGCTTAAAACAACATAAATTTATTCTTTTACAGTTCTGGAGATCGGAAATTCAAAATCAGTTTCACCAGACTAATGTCAAGGTGTCATCAGCAGAGCTGGCTCCTTTTAAGGCTGTTAGGAGAGAATCCATTTCCTTGCCTTTTTCAGCTTTTAGTGGCCACCTGCATTCCTGAGCTCCTGGTCCTATCTTCAGAGCAATTCACTCTAGCCTCTGCTCCTGTGGTCACATTACTTTCTCTGTTGGCTGGGTGATCCTCTGGTTTCCCTCTAATAAGGACTGTTGTGATTTTATCAGGCCCACCGAGATCTGGGATAATCTCCCAGCTCCAAATCACAGCTGCAAATGTTTCAGAGATTAGAATGGGGCCATATGGGGGAGGGGGCATCATTCAGCCTCCCACACCATGTGCCAATGGCAGGCTTCCACAACTGTATTTTGACTTGCACTTCAGTGAAACCAACTTTATAAATACATCAATTCTAAGATGCACCACAATTTCAGAGGTAAAACTGTGAGGAAAAAATGTCTCAGAATCACTTAAGTAATTTAATCATTGCATCCAAACAGCCTAACAGTACCTCACAAAAAAACCCCAGAATGTCATGTTATTTACACTCTCTGAAAGAATTTTAAATTCTTAGCTTTCAAGTGAGGTATGTCCGTATAAAAGAGGGAAACAGATTATTCTAATGCATCTACTCACTGATACCAATCTGACTTAAGAAGCAAACAAAATCTTTTAACAAATAGTCTATATACCTTTTCAATGGGGCTGCTTGGTGAGACTAAACTCACAAGATCTACCCAAAGTTATGTCTGCCTCAGTGGCATAATCTCCTTCCAGAGACTAGATTCGTATCAAAGGAAAACTCATTCTATTCCTACTTTAAGCAAACGACATAAATATCAAAATTTACAAAGCAAGTATTTCATGGAACATTGAGGCACTATACAAAAGATCAGTCATAGCTTTCTTTAAATTAATGAGTTTCTTCACTCCCACCACCACTTAACAGAGATGAAACATTTTAAATGTCAAGAATATTTGTTTCATTAGCTTTTCCCTGAATCAAATTTCAGTACTTTTTTTAAAGATCCGATTAAGGGTTTTCATTATCTATCTGTAAAGGAATATCAAAGTAAGCAAAGTACAAGCTCCTCTATACTGTATTTGGAGAGGCAGAATCAGATGTACAGATGTATTAGGTTGGCCAAAAAGTTCATAGTGCTTAGTTGTCTTTAACTTCATTTGAAACAATTTTGTTAGACTGCATTGTGACAGCTGTCATATCAGTGTGCATTAAAAGGCTTATCAAAACTGGTGAATTTTTGTGCAGCTACTTTAATATTGAAGATGGAAGAAAATACACTTTTTTGGCATATTATGCTTTATTATTTCAAGAAAAGTAAAAATGCAACCAAGATGCAAAAAAAGATTTGTGCAGTATATAGAGAAGGTGCTGTGACTGACTGAATGTGTCAAAAGTGGTTTATGAAATTTCCTGGTATTATTGACATTTTGACCAAATAATTCTTTGCTGTGGGGCTGTCTTATGCACTGGAAGATGGTTAGCAGCAGCCCTGGCCTCTACCCACTAGAAACCAATAGGGGAGGTAGCTGACATACTCGAAATATCCAAATCAATAAAGTTATTGGTGGAAATAAAAAACGTTGTCTTTTATTTTATGGAAAAAACTAAACAGACTTTTTGGCCAACCCAGTAATTCATTCATTACTGAACTATGAAGAAGTAGGTCAATATTTAATCAGTACACATTTTAACAATCATTCTTGATAAAATATTAAATACTTCTGAGTCAGTCAGTAAACTGTAAGCCCTGACTGACCCTGCTTCTTTGTTAAGCCTTACCATGCTGGCCCCTTGCCCCAAGATCTCCTCATGATCCAGCAACCACAGGATGAATGAATGCCTGGCATATTGCAGGCTTACAGAATCCTGTCAGTACATGTAGTATTGATTATTGAATATTTGAAGTATATTACCCTGCCAATACAGTATCAATAATATTGGTAAAGTACAGATTTTTTTTTTACAAGCATAAGAAATACACACCACTGAAAAAGATCTACAATTAGAAACCTTAGTGACTTAAAAAATGGGGAGTCCCAATCGCATCTGGATACCTATGATCATTCTTTCTATAGGAAGACTAATGGTTACGAAGGTAACTGTCACAATCCCTGCTGGCAGACAGAGTCTACAGATGCAGCCTATGCAATTATTTGGATGAAATCTCACTGCATTAAGCATAGTTTTTCCTGCAATACTACATGCCAGGGACAATACTACTTGCTCTTCTATATATCACTCCATATAATTCTCACAACAATCCTGTGAAGTATCACTACTGTCATTTTAGGGACAAAAAACAGGGGCAAGAAAGCTCGCTAATTCATACAAATTCAAAAAGCTGGTAAGTAGTGAAGAAACCAAGCACTGCAGGTTCCAAAGCTCATTTCACAATACCTGTTTCTCAGAAATACTAGAAAAAATAAGCAAGTTAAGACTTGACCACTGGCTAGGCAAAGCATTTTACTACACCCTTTCCCCTCCTTACTTTATTCTGATTTTGCTCAGTTCTAATATGAGCAGTGTTTAGTAGACAACTTTAGAAAACTCCCAGCAAGCCAGCTAGCTGAGGTAGATGGCCTATTTACAGGAAACCTCCCAAGAGTGGATTAGTGGATTAGTGGACAGTGTAAGAAAATAACAGAAAGACTAAAATAGTGATTGAGCCTTAAATACAAAAGAAAAGGGTAGGGAGAGGTAACCATACTCACATCCTTTCAATGGCCAGTTTTCAAAAGCAGTAACAAATATGAAGCCAAGTTTACTTGCTCACTTGATTTCCTACTGCATGCTTCCACTGGGAATATGATGAGGAAAACTCACAAGGTCTCTGCCATTTGAACAATTTATAGCCTGGTGTTCCAAAGAAAACTGAATGAAGGAACTTCTCATTTGCTAAGCACCAGGAACTTTAAAAATAGTATCTCAATTATTGTAATCCCTTCAATCCAACAAGAAAGCTCAAAGATGTTATATAATTTTCTCCAGGCTGAATCAAAGCCTACAACCTTTTCACTAGCCCACACACTCTGACAATTCTGAGTACACCCAGCCTATGGGAAACACTGGCTTCCCCAGAGCGGAATATAACATAATTTGTGCTAACATACAGTACTGACTGAAGATGGCTCTCATTTCCAGGGAAGTCCATTGAAAATTGGCTCAAAATCTGTTTTATTTCACTATCTTTGGAATCCAGCACTTCAGGGTTTGTAGATAAAATTAGAAAGATGAAGCTAGCTAAAAGACTGGGATCAGTGGCAATCAATGTGGTTTACAAAAACTATTACAGATATAATCTCAGAAATCTACAGGAGAAGAGGTGAGGTGGGAATGAAAAGATTGCAAATATGTATAGCAACAGACAAAAAGATTAAATTTAGACAAAACTGACTATATAGGGAGTGAACATTTTTTAAGTCCTTTGAGATATCTACTAATCAACCTAGAAGGAAATTATGTATCCAAATAGTTACATAATACCATGGCAATATCTTCAAGAGGGGGCCCAATGCTTTTGTTAGCTATAAAGGAAGACTAGAAACCTGAGACACAAATGTCTCTCTGATCAAAAGGCACTTACCTCAGACACACTAGGGAGATTTATATCATTTTAAATTTTGTATGTGCTCTCAAAGTTGAAGGGTTTCCTATTAACTGACCAGATAGTGTTGCTGAGTGAATGGGATGTTTATTTATATCTTCCCTAATGAATTCAAATAATTCCCATTACTATCTCATCTTTCTTTCATTACTGACAATAAAAAGGATAACTGCCACTGCCCTGGCTGATATAGCTCAGTGGATTGAGTGGCTGCCTGCGAACTGAAGTGTCGCAGGTTCAATTCCCAGTCTCGACACATGCCTGGGTTGTGGGACAGGTCCCCAGTTGGGGGCGTATGGGAGGCAAAAGATCAATGTATCTCTCACACACACATTGATGTTTCCCTTCCTCTTTTTCCCTCCCTCCTCCACTCTCTAAAAGTAAATAAATACAAAATTTAAAAAAAGATAACTGCCAGTATCATTCTTAGAAAAGGCATATGGAAGGAAGAAATGAGCACCATTTACTTCCTAAAAGTAGAATTAAACAGTGATGGTTTATTGTTAAATTTGGCTGGCCCATCTGCTACCACCCCACCAAATTTTAAAGGCCCCTTTCAATTCAAGACAATTGGAAGAAATTTTGAGTTACATCATCATTACCAGGATATTATTTCACAATTTTCCCTTGTTTAAGGAGTTGGATTTGGAAGGATTCTCAAAAGTCAGAGTAAAAGTTGAAAAAAAATATTCACCTAATACTTCATATGGAAATACAAGTAATTCTAAAAGCTCGTACTCTCCTAAATGAAAAACTAAAGTGTAGAAATACAACTCCAAGGAACAAAGTTTAAGAGAAATATTTCATAGATTCAAAGAAGTCAACTTTTATCTTCAAATAAGGGGGAAAAGCATGTTTAACAGTTAAACCTGGAAAACAAGTAAAAGTTATAATGAAGTCTCAGTTTTCTGCCTTTCCATTCCCTACATTTCCAATGTCAAAGTTCTAAAAGGAAACTTTAAGGAGCGAAAGAGATCTGGACTTGGAATTAGGATGAAAATTAGACTTCATAAAACGAATGTTTAATGGACACCTAGAATTTGTTCAAGGCCCTGAATATACAGCAGTGAACAAGAGATAAGACAAAACTGCTACTCTCATGCAGCTTACACAGGAAAAACATCACTAACCTTTCCGGGTGATGATTTTTTTTTAAGGGTTTTTTTTTTTTTTTTTTAAGATTTTATTTACTTACTTTTAGAGTGAAGGGAAGGGAGAAAGACAGGTAGAAAAACATCGATGTGAGAGATATACATCAACTGTTTGCCACTCACATGTGTGCAACTGGGGACCTGGCCTGCAACCCAGGCATGTGCCCTGACCGGGAATCAAACTGGTGACCTTTTGGTTCACAGGCTGGCACTCAATCCACTGAGCCACACCAGCCAGAGCTCAGGGTCATGATTTTAATCTGTAAAATAAGTGAAGTGGACTAGATGTTTTCAGATTGCATTCCAAAAACACCTGGACTTCCACTTCTATTTTAACCACAACACTTCTGCTTTTTATTGCTTTCTCAGTCAGAGCTCCCCACCCAATTTCCTTTGGGAAAACAATTGTTTTAAAAGGTCTGATAACTAGTTAAGTGCTCTCTAGGTACCTTTCCAGTTTTACAATTCTTTTTTCTATGATGTTTCACGCTTATACTTCTGATCTATTTGTTTTTTACTGAGTATAGAATTCCACAGAGATATACATGAAAAGCCAAAGTAGTTTATGTAGGGCAAAGAAGAAATCACAACACAAATAACTGCTTAACCATTATCTACAGATGCCAATACCAAGTAGCAAAAACTATTTTTTTCTAAGACTAGCAAACAAAAAAAACAGACTTGATCTTTTTATTTCTCTGGTTAAACCACTTTCTTCCACCAGAAAGAAAACAAAAAGTTGACACTAGTTCTATATCTTAATTTCAAATTCTGTAGAATAACATTTAAGGTCTTTCTTCACTCTGGTCCCTTTAAAGTATTCCTTTAAACTCAAATGCCTCGGGTTTTCCCTACCACTCAGCACCACACCATTTTCGCTTCTTGAATGCTAGGTTTCTACACATGCCTTGTACTTTCATATTTCCAGACTTTTGTTCATGCTGTAACCTCTCTATGGAGATAACATTTGCCCTCCTACCCCTACCCATCAAATCCTTCCCCTTTTGATTAGTTACATCAAAGACTGTAACCAACTCAACTGTCACCAAAATACAGGTCAATTTAGGAGAAAGGCAGAGATTCTGTCTTACCTACTAGGCTAATCTTGAGTTACCAACTGGTAAACAGGCAAAAATGTTGAAATGGATTGATTACCTCAATGGAATGACTATATCAACAGCAGAAATCAAGCATCATCTGTATTTGACTTCTAAATATACTAACTGATTTGTTCTCACAGATTTAACATCCCAATTACAATTAATATCCTGGCATTCCCCTGAGCATTCATAAAATTTGTAAGGCTAAGATAAATATTTGCCACTTAAAAAAATGTTCATTAATTATTAGCCAATGTCACCCCAATAAATTCAATAAAAACTTTTTAATTTTTCATTAAGACAATAATGCATATTCAGAAAATCAAGAAAAGACAATCCTTAGATCACATGGGTTTACAATATTCTAAAAGACTTGGGATCTCTTCTTAAATTATCATGTTTCAGTTCCTTCATAGGCAAAACTATTTTAAAAACAATAACAAGAATTTACATCAAGTTTACAAGAAAAAAACCCTCACAAATATCTTTATGCATGTTCCAGACAGCAGTACAAAACCTACACTATTCACATTCAAACCCATTAAACAGCAACTAATGGAGGTAAAGCATGCAGTATGTGTAAGTATGGCTGACCCAAAAGATATTAAGGCTAAGCCATCATTTTTGAGTCATGAAAAAAATATTCAACCTCCAATTCCCAGGATAATCAATACACTTCACGTCTGAAAAGCATCTGTTATAAAAACTTACATGTTGGTTGAACTGATTTATAAAGTCCAGCAAATTTTCACTAACAACTCGGATAAAAATAGGTCGGTCCTACAATTCTTTGAAGAGTACCAGTGTAGCTTTGTTCTCTTACAAACACAGGACAGGTATCTTTCTAAAGTTTTCCGTCAATTACTTTGGAGGATTCTCTTCTAAAATATTACCAAGTCTATAAAGAGAGTCCCGCCTTTCCCTGCCCCATCCGTGAACATACCACATCTCAAAACTAGGAAATGGATATCCTAGACACGACCA
Source organism: Anoura caudifer (assembly GCA_004027475.1). NCBI lineage: Eukaryota > Metazoa > Chordata > Mammalia > Chiroptera > Phyllostomidae > Anoura > Anoura caudifer. The sequence goes on from PVKU01005003.1 coordinate 58,069, forward strand.
TTCTTCACTTGAAACTACTGCACACTCACCGCCTACGACCTCAGTGTGAAAGAGGCTTTCACGTTGCTTCGGCTGCCGCCTGTAAGAAGGCCCGGCCTCAAAGCAAGGCCAACTCCGGCACGTTTTTTGTATTTCCGAACGTGAAATTGGGAGAAGCCCACCCAATCTAAAGGCATTCGTTTAAACCCGTTTGACACCTGCTGGCTTTCAAACACGACGACGAGCGAACCCCAACCCCTGGAGCAGCAGCCTCAGCAGCAACGACTGATCTAGAGGCCAAAGTGGGTCAGGCTTACAGTTACAGTTAGGCTGCATATTTACACTCTTTTGTCCAAAAACTTGACTGCAGCTCCTTTCAAGGCAGCATGCTCACCAGGCCGCAGAAATCAGAGTTTTCCTGAGTCGGGAAGGGCATAGTCCTCCCAGCTCGGTGGCCACCCCAGAATTCCCCAGACCGCGCACTCCGCGGCCTCGGCTCCCGACCCGATCTCTCCGGGCAGGGATAGCTCTAGGAAACTAGCTGTGCCCGGACGGAATTCAAGGAATGGTGGCCCGCACCAGGCAACTCCAGGCCCCCAGCGGTTTCGGGCCTAGGGTTACATTACGTAAACAGCCCCGGCCCCGACTTTCCAGGGCGGCCCCTCCCCACCGTAGGACGCCCCTCCTCACGCTGGTCCCCGCCCCATGCCCCCTACCGCCCAGACCCCGACGCCCCGGCCGGCTCAGCCCCCGGCGATGGATGCGGCTGCGCAGGCCGCCCAGCCCGCCTAGGCCCCGCGCCCCGCAGGACCACCTGCCTCACCGTTCTGCTGGTGCGGCGCCGGGCCCGCACCCGGGCCCGCGGCGGCTCCTAAGGCGGCGGCTCCCCCAAGCTTGGGCTGGATGCGGGCGCTGGAGGCGGGATGAGAGGACCCGGCGGGGGCCGACATGACGGCGCTGCTGGCGGCGGCGGCGGCGGCGGCGGCGGCGGCGGCGGCTCCGCTGCTAGGGGGTGGGCGGAGGGAAGGGAAGGCGGGGCCGGAGAGGCGAGAGGAAGAGGAAGGAACGTGCCGGCGTCACTGTGGGAGTCACCCAGGACAGCGGCCAGGGGGTCCTGCTCCGCCGCCAAGATCAGCTGGCCACGGCGGCGCGGGGAAGCTGGCCCACCACTCCCTGTCCAAGCCCCAAGCCGCGGGACTCCCACACCCGGCGACTCCCCGTGGGCTCTGTCAGAGCCCTGTCGCCGCCACGCCCCCTGCAGGCCGGAGCCCGCGAGCCCACGCTCGGGGCAGGGCCGGGCCTCGGCCTCACAACCAGCCCCGGGACAGGAGGGATAGAGCTGGTTAGGACAAGGGGACTTGAGGCTGGCTGTATCCGGGGGCGGAGGCCGACTCCGGGGTGACATCCGGAACCCAGGCCAGACTCACCCTACCCACCTTCACTCCATAGAGCTACCCTGATTTTGATAAACACAAATCTCAATCAGAACAGCATTGTTCAAAACTTTTCCCACTGACTTAACTCTAGGATAAGGAAAGGGAAAAATGGAGTAAAGGAAACTAGAAGACGAACTGATCTTCCTCATGATTTTTGTCAAGGATTGGCTCATTGGTTTGCTGTTCAGAAGACATAAAATTTAAAGCCAGAACTCGGTTTGCTCTGCCTACACTAGTGAAATCCTTGACTCTCTGGCCAGTACTTCATGCTAACTGGCAAGCAACCTCCAGACTACAATTACCCAAGTGGTTTTGCGGTCTTGGAATCTTGGAGAGTGCCATCATTATACGGAGAAATGAGATTGCTCAGAAACATCGCATTCAGAATGGGATCTAGCAAAATGATACTTCTGAAATAAGTCTGAATAACCAAATAATTATGCAAAACACAAAGTGTGTTGATCATCTTAGAATAATGCAGAGCTTCAACATGGTTGAATTACTAAAGGATTTCATTGGTTGGAAAATTTTTGAGTTTTAGGATTTCAACACTACATCATACTCCATATATATGGAAAGGGCAAGCCCTTTCCCACAAGCTTTCCAGATTCACAGAAACCTAAGCCTGTATGAACCAAAGATCACACTTTGCTTCATCAAGATCACACAATTACAAATTTCAACACTTTCCAGGAGTCCTTTGAACAAATGGTTCAGAAAAAAAGCTCTGGACTAAGGGCTACCATTATGTGCATATGGAAGTCCCTAGACAACTGCTTTTCTGCCCCTAGAATGTATCCTCCTGGGTGTAAGAAACCCATTTTAATTAGAGGTATGTGGAGGGAAGGCGAAGCTCCCATGTCTTTAGGAGAGTCTCCTAAAGAGAAGGACTGAGACAGTGTTAACAGATCTGCCCCGCAATCTTTATCACCTTAACTTCTTCCACTAGTCCACTAGTTGGCCCTAGTATTTTTCTAGCATGTTTCTAAAAATCTTTTGCATGACAGATCCCATAACCTTTATGAAAATGTTATTTCACTCTATTGCTTTATGTTCCATGACTATCATATGTGAAGAAAAAGAGGAAACGGATGAAGGATTGAATGCTTACCACATACCAGGCACTGTGCTTGTCACTGTAGGTAATGTTTTTTTCCCATTTAGTCCTCACAATAACTGTTTTTTTTTTTTTTTTTTGATCTCCATTTTACCAGTGAGGAAACTAAGGCTTATAGAGTTCAAATAATGTTAGTAACAACCATGAACCTATAATAGCAGAACCAGAGATCAAACCAAGCTCTATTGAGCTCCAAAACTCTTGCTCTGTTCATTACAAACTATAGCGGGTTAATTTACATGATGTACTATTTTGCTTCAAAGGATTTTCAGTTTTACATAGAATATGATGCAGCATTCTTTAGAATGGTGGATCCCCAAGTGTTTGAAATGCAAATTCTCAGGTGCCACCCCAGATCTACTGAACACTGCAGGTGGGACCCCACAGCTCTCCAGAGGATTCTGATCCACAGGAAAATTTGAGAACCATGGCTTTTGAATAGTAAAGTTAAGCTCAGTTGGTTCTTTTTTTTTCTTTTTTTTTAATATTGGAACATGATGGTCCTTTTCTTCAGAACATCTCCCCAATCTTTTGCCAGTCATTGAAAGTGATGGTTTGTGGATGTGTGATTAAAGTACCAGCAATGTCAAATATGATCATTCCTGTTTCAGTTCTGATTGATAGGCAGTGTTGAGGCAAATGCCAAGGCCAAGTCTATGTTCAATGGGAAAGAGTGCAATCTTTGAAATTAATTCCTGCCACAGGTACAGGAGGAACATTCTTCTGTGTCAAATTGTGTCAACATGCCACTATGTCACCCCAACTTAAGACACATATTCTCTATAACATAAGTTGTGGAAGACTTAGACAGCTGAACACCCATGTCTATCTCAAAAAATGATAATCCAGTTCTTATTCTGTTGTAACCTTGCTTCACATCTTTCTCAGCCAGTTTTTAAATTATCTAGTTTTTAAGTCACATTTGACCTTTTATTTTTCAATTTTAACATAGTTATTAATTGGTGTAAACCCCAACGCAATAACCAACATGATTTCCTGCATGTGGAGGAGAAATATATCCTAGTGAAGGGAAAATTGTGTGAATGGCTTCTGGAAGCCCTCATTCCAAGCAGTTTAATGGTGAAACATTGCCTTTAAAAGTTTGGACCTTTTTTTTTTTCCAGTTTGCTGTAATCTACATTCACTGAGTAGAACTTATATTGATCATTGGGACCCAGTTTCTTCCAGGGTTCTGGTTTATTCTCTGTCCCAGCAGACATCTGTATTGAACAATGCCAGGCGTAAGAACAGAACACTGCCCTAGTACCTCCAGCTCCAATAAATACAAAGAGGAGGATCACGCTTGGATACTTCTTGGCCTGACTGAAGATCTGGTGAAGGACGACTGCAGCAGAGGGCTCAGAAGCAGAGAAACACCAAACTGCAGGGCCCGGTGTAGGTAGCCAGTGCACGTGGGGTGATCGAATGCCCAGTCACCCAGGACCTCCTACCTGAAAGGACCCATGGCTCAGAGCGGACTCGCGGTAGCCATAACAGTGCTGCTTCATCCAGCGCCTCACACGTCTGCTCTAACCTGACCAGACCTTCAGCATTCCACTCCAAGGGAAACATTCTTGTTCCTGTGCAATGTGTATACCCAGTGAGTAATTTTTTTCATCAACACTTGTATTGGCTAGACGAACACTTTCTCAGGAGGCCATGCGTCGAGACATGGTGGCAGGTAGTCCTCTCCACGCCATCTGCCAGCCAGGTATTGTGGAGATGCTCGGGGCACGTGTATCCTGGGCACGCCTACCCTTGCAGACTGCTACTGAGCGAGCAGAGCTGCGCCTGTGCTTTCAACCTTTGTTGCACCTCATACCTTTTAGTGGCATTCCCTACTAGGTGTCCCTGTCCCAAGGAGAAGGAATAATTTTCTTCTTTCGTCTCCTTTATCCGATCTATTTACACATTGCACTTTTAGTAGGCCAGGTGTTAGGGTTACAACAATAAATAAGATTGCTGTTCCCAAAGATCCTGTGAGGATACATTTCTGCGTCTTTCTTATATTTGTTTTTCTTGATTTTTATTTCTAGAAACTTGTTATATATTTTTTTTTCTGTTCCTTGTGAATCTTTGATTTTTCAATGAGGCATTCTAAGTTGAGTTTCACCATTTACATTATGATAGGAAGAAATAATTTGAGAACTTATGTTGATGTTTTTTAACTATTAAGTCTCAATCGTCTATGATACAACTAAGATCCTAAAAGAAAAAAGAAAGAATGGGATTATTAGGCAAATAGTTACACATAGCTAACCTATGCACAATAATGCTTGCACTTACAGGACATCATCTAAAGTTCTCACAATATTTGGCTGTTATTTTAAATATACTGTAATTTCCTTAGTCATCCACTTACACAGCTCACAGCAGGTTAGAAGTACATCACAATGCAGGGGAAGAAAATGCTGTTGATGTAAACACTTTGAGAGCCACAGTCATTATTAGTTAGCAAAATAAGTACAAGAAAGAAAAGAAAATTGGAAAAATGGAAGAACTGAAAATGCGCAGTAGTCTGAAGCAATCAAGTTGAAGAACCTTATGTATTCCGCTGGGAATATGATAAACAGGCTAAAAGTCCCTGCCTTCTGAGAATTTCTAACCTGGTATTTGAAGGGAATTGAGTGAAGGGAATGCATATTTACTGAGTACCAATTACAGGGTGGCAAAAATAGATGTATAGTTGTAAGCAAAACAGAGTTTATTCTTGCTTTATTATTTATTAATTATGGTATTCTTTTCCATACAAACAATATACAGATATGTATAACTTTGGCCCTTAATTACAAAGAGAAACTAAATTATGCTCTGCACTCTGTTCTCAGAAGATAGCAGGGCTGTACAACCTATTTTTTGAAACTTAGACACTTTTACATATGAATAGTTTAGGTTCTGAAAGCTCTGTTGTTTACAAGTCCCAATATTTATGAGTCCAGAGTAAGTCAAAGTTACCTTTCTAGACTACATCTGTATTTCCACCAAACAGAAAGGTGAACCAGTTTTCTGCAGTTTTAAAACCAAGCTTTCTTTTTTTTTTTTTGCTGATATAAGTTGTAAAGGGGTGCCTCTCAAAGTTTAATGTGCATATGAATCACTTGAATATCTTATTAAAATACAGATTCTGATTTCATAGGTTTGGAAAGGCCTGGGATTCTGCATTTCTGACAAGCTTCCAGGTAATGCTGCTGCTTCTGCTCTATGGACCAAACTCTGAGTAGCAAGGGTCCCAATGGCATATTTTTATTTATATATGAAAGTCTATTGAGAAAGAAGTTCTGTTATATTCGTAGAGCAAGTAACCTGAAGTTGAGGAACTTTCGGGTTGTACGATGTAGTTTTATTGGCCAAACTCTTTTACCTGCGCAGGGGCGAACTTCCTCAATGTGACCCAGATCACCTAGCCACTCTGGGCCACCAAATGGAAGTCGCGCCTGGCTTACAGACTACAGGGTTTTTATAATAGCAGAGCAAGCAAGCGTTTGCACAGAAGTAGGATGTGGCAGTTAGCTATTGGCTCAAGGGATTGGCGCCTCTATACCTTATTGGTTGTTTACAGACAAATACGGGCAGGAAGGCTTCCCGGGCTTACGCCTGGGATTTAAAATTTTCTATTTCCTCATATTGCTTGTTTTCCTCTATTTCTCAACCTTTCCACGGTCCTGACAGTTCCCCTTCTTGATGCGGACACTGGCCCACAGTGTCCACGGCATTATGGATGAGAGGAGATACATTCACACGGACTATGGAGTCCTATGGAGGAAAAGGGATGGCTCGACTTCTCTCTGAAGAGGAGAGCGCCCCACCCTTGCCTTGAGAAGCTTTTACTGGATTCAATTTGCATAGGAATACAGGGTGTATATGTAAAACTCATTAATCATTATCAGGCTGTAAGGATCAAACAATAGATAACATGCAAAGAACTCTGAGCACCTATTTTGAGTTAAGGTCAGATGTTGGGAACCGCCCTGCCTGGTTTCAGGAGTTGTAACGCCCCCCCCCCCCCCCCCCGCGCCCCCCGCCCTGCCGCACCCCCGGCTAAGGCTGAGTGAGCAGCTTTCAAGCCACTAAGGAGACAAAGCTTATCTCCCTGGCAGGAGCACCACTTCTCCTTTATCCATAACTGGCCCCCAATGCTTGGTCAGTTAGCCAATGACAGGTAAGAATCCCTCAAGGGAGGGGTTCCCTAAGACAGGCATGATCACATGGAAGACCCTAAAGGAAGGACTCAGGGGGCCACAGCAAAAGGGGGTGATGGACCCTGGCCACCCCCCCCCCCCCCCCCCCCCCCCCCCCCCCCCCCCCCCCCCCCCCCCCCCCCCCCCCCCGCTATCCTGACATAGCCTGAGTCCTTCATCTGTCTGGGAGAAGTTTCCTTATCTCTTGGCTTCCTGGCTCTGCTCCACTTAAGCCTGAAACATTGACAGAGGGCGGTGCAGTCCTGTGCTGCCTAGGGTGGGCTGCCCCGGTGATCGGGTGGGCATAAGAAAGAATTCATAAAGTCCTATGAAACCTGCTTTGCTAAGAGTGCTCTCATTTAAATGATAAGGGTCTGAGCAGGAAATGAGTTTGTGTCCCCAAGTTTTGTAACCCCTTAGCTGACAGACCGTGTCTCAGATTAAGCCCTCAGAGTTCTCTGAAATGTGATCTATTGTTTGATCCTTGCTGAGTGACAATGATTGATGAGCTTTACCTGTATTCCTGTGTAAAATGAACCTAATAAAAGCCATTGAGGAAGGGGCTCTTGGCCCTTCTCCTTTGAGAGATCAGCCACCTCTCCTCCGCCAAGCAGATCATGTCTTGGTAGTCTTATTCTCATCTGTGATGGATGGGTGGGGCTCTGCAGGCGGAGCTCACCCACAGTCAGATAGCTAAATGGCCATAAAACTTTGGGGAACAAACTCACTTCCTGCTTGGACCCTTATCATTTAATTGAGAGCATTCTAGATAAAGCAGGTTTCACAGGGTTTTATACATTCTTTCTTAGGCCTGATTGCCCTAGGGAACCTGCCCTTTCCAGCACAGGGCTGCACCCACCACCGGCATTGTTTCAGGCTTAAGGCATTGTTTCAGGCTTAAGTCAGGTAGTGAAAGTAAGGCAGCCAAGAGATTAGGAGACTTCTCACAGACAGAATGAGGACTCTGGCTGTGTCAAAGCCAAGGGGTGAGGGTCCATCACCCCTTTTCTGTAGCCCCCAAGTCCTTTCCTGGGGCCCCCTGTGATCATGCCTGTCTTAGGTCATCCCTCCCTTGAGGAATCTTACCCATCATTGGCTAACTGATCAAGCATTGGGGGCCAGGCAGGGTAAAATAAAAGGAGCAGAGGTGATGCCCCTGCCAGGGAGATAAGCTTTGTCTCCTTAGTGGCTTATGGTCTGAAGGTCACTCACTTAGCCTTAGCCATGAGGGGTTACAGCTCCTGAAACCAGGCAGGGCAGTTCCCAACGTAAAGGAGCCTCTTAGCTGCTGCAGTGTATTTCCAAAATGCACCACTGGTCATGGTGATGTGGTACAGATTAAAATGGGCCTGGCATTGCCCTAGCTTCCTACAGTAGCAGTACTTTCTTAGGGCTTTAAGATACTGAATCACCTCCTAATGCATATATGGGAGGTGGATATTGACACTGGTCATCTTGACACATTCAGAAGTGTTTCTGTTTTTGAATTAGTTTTACTGATTATTGTTTGTTGTAGGAAAATGGTAGTATTAGCTTAGGCTGTCAAAACAAAATACCACAGACAGGGAGGCTTAAACAACATTTATTTCTCACAGTTCTGGATACTGGAAGTTCAAAATCAGGATGCCAGCATCAGTCAGGTTCTAGAGAGAGCTGTCTCCTTGGCTTGCAGATGACTGCCTTCTCACTATGTCATCACATGGTAGGGAGTGATGTATCTCTCTCTGGTGTCTCTTCTTGTAAGATCTGTCAGACCAAGGCTCCACTCATATAACCTCATTTAACCTCAATTAGCTCCTTAAAGGCCTCATGTCCAATATAGTCAGATGGGGAATCAGGGCTTCATATGAAATTTAGGGATAACACATCTCAGTCCACAATGTAAATGGCATTTTCTCAATGGCATGATTTATTTTTTGCACTTTAAAACTGTTTCTCCTTTCAAGTGGTTTTTCCCATTTCACTGTATATTTATGAGTTTCTATTTTTAAATCACTGCTTTTATCATCATCTTCAAATCCTTCATACTTAAAATATCTTCAAAATTCTTACTATTCTTGCGCTAACATAAATGTTCAGATTAATAATTATAAATACATTTTAAAGCCCTGGCTTGTGTGGCTCATTGGATTGAGCCCTGGCCTGGGAACCAAATGGTCACCAGTTCAGTTCCCATTCAGAGCACGCACCTGGGTTGTGGGCCAGGTCCCTGGTTGGGTGTGTGTGAGCCCACCGACAGATGTTTCTCTCCTTCTCTTTCTCCTTCCATTCCCCTCTCTATAAATAAATAAATAAAATCTTTAAAAAAACTAATAAAAATACATTTAAAAAATGTAAACCTATTATAGGTTCCAAATTAATTTAAAAAATGACCTAGATCAGAATTTCCCGACCAAGATACCAGGGCACATTGTGGGCTGACGTGCATTAAAACATATGCCAAAATATCAGTTCTCCTCAGTCCTGGGGACAGCCATGGGTGCCCTTTGGGTGATTCCCAGGCTGGTCTTCTTCAGCCACTGCAGCCTTGTTTACTTACCCCACAAAAATACTCTCACTTTCCAGCTGTGCCAAAAAATGGCACAAAGAGCTGGAAAGCACTAATTTACACTAACGTTTCTGTGCACAATCTTCAGTGCCATCTGTTGGAGGCAGGTGAAGTTTACACACTGTTGATCCACATCACATTTATTTTTATTTATGAAACTGCGTAAGTTAAAATGTCCTAAGAATGGAGTGTTTCTGTACTATAGAGAATTTAGTTACATATATATATATATATATATATATATTAAACTACTTGAGGATAACCTTTAAGTACCTGGAAAAAATCAGTTGTGTGAAACACAATTCTCTCTTCAAAAAATGCCAAATCAAAAAAATATTGAATGTACAAATTCAGTTAGAGAGGATACACTTTTAAAAACCACTGTCATGGCAAGATGTTTAAATATCTTGTCATATAAAAAATGTCAAGGCATTGTTGGGGGAAGTTGGACTACAGAAGATAAGATCATGGGAAAATGACAAACTTCCTAAAGTATTTGAATGCTGGTCTCTGAAGAATGGTAAGTATGTTGCTTCAGATGGCAGACGAGGACATGTGATTGGATTTTGATACATGAGTTATGTTCAAACAGAAGGAGCGGGAATCCTAGAAAAGGTATCCCCACATTGAGAAGGAAGCTCAACTTCCTGCACTTTAAGCTTTCTTCCAAACCAAGATTCCAAACCTGTCATTCTGTTTGCCATTGGGATTTCATTTAGCTCAGCACTTTCAGTAATTACAAAAACCTCTACTACTATCTTTAAAGTCCTCAAAGGTATGCCCAACTATAATCCCATATAATTACCTCTGTTATGGGCTGAATTCTGTCCTCTTATAATTCATATGTGAAAACCCTACCCCCTAATACTTCATAATGTGACTATATTTGGGGATAAGGCCTTTGAAGAGGTAATTAAGGTAAAATGAGGTCAGATGAGTGGACCCTAGTCCAATATGCCTGCTGTCCTTATAAGAAGAGGATATCAGGACATAGACGTGTACACGTAGGGAAAGCCATGTGAGGACAGTCAGGGGCAGCCATGTGCAAGCCAAGGGGGGAGGCCTCAGAAGAAAGCAAGCCTGATGAAACCTTGATCTTGGACTTCTAGCCTCCATAACTGAGAAAATAAATTCCTATTGTTCACGCCACCCAGTCTGTGGTATTTGGTTATGCAGCCCCAGCAAACTAATAAATTGCCCTTCCTGTGGGATCCTTACTTTCTTCTATATTTTATACAAGGATTGAAGTAGATTTTTTTGGTTTATAATCTAATTCAAAAATATTTTCTCTTGTAAAAACTTCTGCACTAATGAAAAGTAGTATTATCAAACAGATTCCTGCCACAGTTGCTGTGTACTTGATTTGCTAATATTTTGTTGAGGATTTCTGCATCCATATTCATCAGATATATTGGCCTGTAACTTTAATTTTTTTGTGCTGTCCATGCAAGGTTTTGGTATCAGGATAATGTTGGCCTTGTAAAATGAGTTAAGAAGTATTTCCTCTTCTTCATTTTGCAGTCAAGCCTTGGTTCCGGAATGTCTCCCATATCAAACAATTTGATTCCCAGCCAAGCTGTTCATGGAAAAAATGACCCGGTCCTCAAACAAAACTTCAGTTCTCATCCTGACCACTCTTTCATGCTGATACCTGTACAATCAGTCCCACATCTCTTAGGTGTGATTTGGTTTTTGAACAAATCACTTCTCAAACAGCCTTCCAGAATGAATTAAATTTGAGCAAGTTTCTACTGATTTTGAAGAGTTTGTGATACTGTCTTCTTTGAATATTTGGTAGAATTCACCTTTACTGGTGAAGCCATCCGATCCTGGCCTTTTGTTTTTTGGAAGGTTTTTGATTGCTGTTTCAATATCCTACTATTGATTTGTCTATTTATGTTTTCCAATTTCTTCATGATTCAGTGTAGAAAAATTGCATATTTCTAAGAATTTGTCTGTTGCTTCCAGATTATCCCATTCGATGTCATATAGCCTTTCACAGTATTCTTGTACAATCCTTTGTATTTCTGTGGTGTCCATTGTAACTCCTGCTCTTTCATTTCTGATTTTATTTGTAGTCTCATTATCTTTGAATGAGACTTCCACAGAAACTGAATCCCATGGTACCCAGTGGTTGTTTGTACAAACTTAATTCAGAAGGTATTTCTAGGCCTACCTATTCTTATTTCCTAGGTCTAGATTTATGATATATGAGTGAAGTAGGGATTTCTTGTCTACTTTCCAAGACAAAAAGAGATCTTAGTTTGTTTTCCATGGAACTCCAATGGAGTTATATGATGTATAGCTAAAACCAGGTATGTAATCCATGTATTTTCTCCATAACAAAGGGCAGAGAAAGCAGGTCTGGTATCTTCATTTTCCTCTCAACCAAAGTTTGGAAAAATATGTGCATTCAGACAGCCTGTGAGCTTAGGTAACATTTGTTTTTTGTGTGAATATGTATTGTATGTGTGTATATGTTGTTATAACCAGCCAACAAGGCTAAACCAACAAAAATTGTAATGGCTGCAATTACATGTGTTTTTATAGGCACAAAATATAGAAATTTTGGTAGTTTCTGCATGTATATAAACAATAGTCATAGACATAATTTTGTTCCATGATGATTCAGCACAAATGATGAGAACAGTATACAAATCACTATAATTCAATCACATATTCACTTTCAAAATAAAGTAAAAGCTGGAGGTAAAAATAATTGTTGACGTTTTGAACACCTACTACATGGCAGGCATTGTTTTGAGTAAGTTAATACATTATTTCCATAAAATAATAGAAATTTTTTAAATGTATGCATGGGAAATCAGAAACTCCAAAAGATCAAGATCAAAATTATCTCAATAATTTAGGGAGTGGGCTGAGAAGTGGAAGGTGTCATAGAGGAAGAGAGGGTTGCTTGTAGGAGTCCAGTATTCAGGTGCAAATGTAGAAAGCTGATCCAGTTACCAACAGCTGACCATGTCTGCTGAGAGGACTTTCTCTTGTTGCGTATGAAACAGTATGGGTTTTCAAGCATATTGAGGAATTTCACTTTCTATTCCCTGCCCAGGCAAGAAACTTCACTAAACAGATTACTGAGAACTTCTTTTAATTTATTTATTTTTAAAAAGATTTTATTTATTTATTTTTAGAGAGAGGGGAAAGGAGGGAGAAAGAGGAAGAGAAACATGGGTATGTGGTTGCCTCTAGCACACCCCTTACTGGGGACCTGACCCACAACCCAGGCATGTGTCCTGACTGGGAATGGAACCAGCAACCTTTTGGTTCACAGGCAGGCACTTAATCCATTGAGCTACACCAGCCAGGGGACTGAGAACTTTTAAAAATATCTTAGCAAGCTTTACCCAGGCAGTGGTGTTCAGAGCCATCTTGTTTTATTGAAAGAATCACCAGGGTGCAGTCTCCCTGTCTGGCGCATGGCCTGTGGCTTTGCCTTCCCCCTGTCTTCTCCCAGGGGCATGCTTAGCTTTGCCTTTCTCTCTCTCCTGAGCTCCAAGGGTCCTTCTTTTGCTTGTAACTTGTTTCCTGAGCATACACAGCCCAGCTGGCTCATTTCTCTTGTACTACTTCTGTTCTAAATAAACTTCCTCTTACAATTTGGAGAGGGCAGGGAGGAATCACCAGAAAATGTAATCTAGTTAGATTACTAAAAACACTTTGTCATTAACATAGCTTTCAAAACAATTTTTTAATTGGGCTTTTTAAAAAGCCCAATTTCTGAGACTCTAAACAGCCCCAGATTAGAAAGTCCCACCTCCCCCATCTCTCTTGGCTAATTTTTCTCCTCTGCGCTGGTAGGGGTGTCAGTGGGCCTTCACTGCCCTCTCGTGGACGGTGGCTGTGCTCCGACTTGAGAAAACTACGGGTCACGGAGAGGAGTGTGTTTGGGACGAGTTTAATAGTCATGCAATTATTCCGAGAGGAATGCACGGGAATTTAAAAACTAAATGGATAAAGAATAGCTTATTTCCTGATAATTAGAAAGGAAAAAATTTTAGGTGTTAGATATAGAACCAAAGCAATTAAAATATTTCTTAACTAATTTTGCTACAGTCCTTCCACTTTACATCCCTGTTGACGTAAGAAATGTCAAGACCCCTAGAGAATTTTATAAGAGTTTATTTGAGCTAAACTGACTACATATACCAGGAAGCAAGATCTCAAACACTATGGAAAATAACAGTTGTGCAGCTGGTTTTATGCATTTGAGATTATGGAGGGAATGTAAGAAAGATTACATGAAGTTGGGAGGACGCAACATGGGGATGGGATTACAGGATAGTTAAGATTATGTGCTCTCTGAAGGGGTCTGAAGGGTGCATTGTTAACCTAGACACCCAGAAACAGTGGGCAGAGGGAGCTTAAGGCAAAGATAAGTGTTTTAGTGAAAAAAAGACTTGTATGCCTGCGGCATGCCTACCCACCAGGACCTGCCCAGTTAGGAATTTATGATTCCATCACCCTGTGCAGTTACTTTCCATAGAACACCTTTTCTCATCCACATTCTGTAGTACCTAACACTTCAAAAACAATTCCAGCACAATGTGCCAGCTTAAATAAAGATGTTTATCTAGCATTCTCATTTGAGAGGACAGGAAGTTCTTTATCTACATCCATTTTTATTTCTATAATCCCATTTCTCCTACACCTAAAATTTCAATATTAAGGGTTTACTTTTTCTGGTAAGATTATCCTATGTATTTTAATTTCAAAATACCTTATGGATATAACACATCATTAGTGTTGAGGCAGAGGTGTGGTTGGGGGGCAGGTATGACAGAAGACAAGCAGTCCGTAGCGCTGGTCACTAAGTAGTCCTAACACTGCCTTTCAGCACATGGTTAGATCGGCCATGGGACCCCTTCTGGCCAATGAGTTGTGAGTTCAGATTGTAAAAGTTCACATGACTCTAGAACTATTGACAATACGCAGCAGGGTAGATCAGAACATTTAGGGTTTTTTTGTTGTTGTTGATTTCCTTTGTCATTTTTCCACTAGTAAAGCAAATGAGAGATTAAAAATACAGTTTGCTCAATGTCATCTCCTATAATAAATACATGACAAGTGGCATGAGATGTGATAGAATATAATGAAATTCATTCTTTTCACGCCAAAACACATTTAACTACATAAATAAGTGCTGCCTTTCAAAGCAGTCAATTTGGGTGATGATATTCAGCTGGTACACAAAACACACTAGAAATCATGAGCCTCTATTTGTCCCCAGACCCAATACCTTCACCTGCTGGCCAAATTTCACCCTTTGACAAGCTACCACTTAGCAAATTTGGAGCTGCCAAAGGAGCCCAGACCCATAAATGGTCATATCTGGTGCAATTAGAGATGAATTCTAGGCCCTTCCTGTCTGCCAAGTTGCATCAAACCTGACACTAGCCTACCTACATTGTGTCACTGACTATCAAACTTAGGGCCAGCCCTACAGTTGTATGGGATTCCCCCTCCCCACCTAATTCCCCCGCCCCCTGCCACTGATCTGGTTTCCTCCTGGGTGGCTTGGTGTAGTGGATAACGTATTAGCCTCCTTCTGTCTAGTTTCGTTTAGTTTCCTTTCCTTCCTAACCTCTGGTTCCTACTCCCCACCCCATATTTACAGGGATGACTCTTAGCTATACTTTTGCTGCGTGACCCTCCAGTTGATTGAACAAGGAGTAGGCACTCAACACAAACTGGATAAATCAGAGTCCCTTCACTCTCAGTTTGGGATTGAATAACATAATCCAGTCTCAGTGTGGAATCTTTCTTGAATGGAGGAGGTGCAAATTCTGGAGCTGTAGGAGGCCATCTTCAGTCTTAGGGAATGCCTATCAACAGCATTTCCCTCCTATGCCTTGTAATGCCATCATTGTTATGAGTGAAGAAAAGAAGGAAGAGGATGAAGGAAAGAGTGGAAGATCATGGTGAGTGGGAAGACTGAAGCAGAGAGGAAGTAGAGAGGCGTGATACAGGCTGTTCCTGCAAGAGACTGAGTGCCCAAGTCTAACCCATTCCAGAGTTTTAACAGCAGTCCAACTCCTTGTAGTAAGAAACACTTCTGTTTTCTATTTAAGCTACTTTGTTTCTTGCAGCCAAATGAGTTTAAACCAATTATCCCCAAGGCTCCTGCATGCCTTCTGACAAAGTTATGAAAGGAAATGTCTTTGGAACCAGTTCAGAAGCCAAAATAAGTTTTACTATATTATCTCTACCTTTTATGAGTTTGGTGGCCTTTAATACAGCAAATATTCAGAATGTTCTTACTCTGTACAATGCACAGCACTTGTCAAGCATGGGAATGCAAAGATTAGTAAGAGCTAATAGTTTCTTTGGGAGAGGAAACAACATACAAAAATGAGAATAAGTAATAAATTCCATGGCAGAAATATGAGTAAAGTAGTTTGAAATACAGAAAAGAGAACAATGGACTTAGATTAAAAAAAATTATCAAATGCTGAAATGCTAACAGCATTTTGAGAAATGTGTTATGATCCGGAGACACAGTGCAGAACAAAACAATCTCTTTAAGGAGCTCAGGTTTGATCACAAGGGTAAGTGCAAGTACATTTGGCCGTCAAAGGAACCCCTAACTATGTGTTGGGGGCAGGAGTGGAAGGCGGCAGGTGTGAGAAAGGCATCCAGAAGAGGAAAAGCTAAATTGATAATCGAAAGGTGTAAAACTGTCTGTGGAGGGGCTCTGCCCACAGAGCCCCATCCTTCTGTCATGGATGAGAGTAAAACTACCAAGACATGATCTGCTTGGGGAGGAGAGGTGGTCAATCTCTCAAAGGAGAAGGACCAAGAGCCCCTTCCTCAATGGGCTTTTATTGGGTTCACAACACACAGGAACACAGGTAAAGCTCATCAATCAATGTCAGGTGGCAAGGATCAAACAATGAGTAACATTTCAGAGAACTCTGAGGGCTTAATCTGAGTCGGTGTCTGTCAGGTAAGGGGGTTGCAAAAACTTTGAGAGACATACTCATTTCCTCCTCGAATCCTTATCATTTAAATGAGAACACTCTTAAAAAAGCAGGTTTCACAGGACTTTATGAATTCTTTCTTATGCCCGATCACCTGGGGAGCCGTTCTGGCCAGCACAGGGCTGCACCACCCTCTGTCATAGTTTCAGGCTTAAGTGGATTAGAGCCAGGAAGCAAGAGATAAGGAAGAGTCTCCCAGACAGAATAGGGGACTCGGGCTATGTCAGATTAGCGGGGGGGGGGGTGAGGGTCCATCACCCCCTCTTTGCTGCAGCCCCCCAAATCCTTCCATGAGGGCCTCCCAAGTGATCATGCCTGGCTTGGGTTGCCCCTCCCTTGAGGGGTCTTACCCATCATTGACTAACCAACTAAGCATTGGGGGCCAGATATGGATGAAGCAGAAGCAGTGCTCCTGCCAGGGACATAGCTTTGTCTCTTTAGTGGCTCAGGTCCTCATGACAGAAGAGACCCAGATGAAACGGGTCCCCTGGGCTCTTACTCAGCCTAGCCATGGAGTGCAGTTACAACTCCTGAAACCAGGCAGAATAGTCTGCAACAACTGTCATTGTTTGCAGATGACATGATGTGTACAAGGAAAACCCCATAGGCTCTACCAGAAACTACTCAACCTAATAAATGAATTCAGCAAAACAGTGGGATACAAAGTCAATATTAGGAAACTGAAGGCATTTTTGTACACCAACAATGAAATAGAAACAGAAGCTAGGAAAAAATCCCATTTACTATAACAGCAAGAAAACTAAAGTACCTAGGGATAAACTTAACGAAGGAGGTAAAAGACCTGTACTCAGAAAACTACACAATACTGAAGAAAGAAATTAAGGAAGATGCAAATAAATGGAAGCATATACTGTGTTCATGGATTGGAAGAATTAATATTAAAATATTCATACTACCCAAAGCAGTCTATAGGTTCAATGCAATCCCTATCAATGTACCAATGACATATTTCACAGATATAGAACAAATATTTCAAAAGTTTATATGGAACCATAAATGACTCTGAATAGTTGCAGGAATTTTGAGAAAGAAGAACAAAATAGGAAGGATCACAATACCTGATATCAAACTATATTATAAGGCCACTGTAATCAAAACAGTATGTTACTGGCATAAGAACAGACACATGGATCAATGGAACAGAATAGAGATCCCAGAAATAAACCCAAGTCTCTATGGTCAATTGATATTCAACAAAGTGGGCAGGAGCATAAAATGGAGTAAAAATAGCCTCTTCAATAAATGGTGCTGGGAGATCTGGACAGGAATATGCAAAAAAAAAATGAAACCAAACCACCAACTCACACTGTACACAAAAATAAACTCAAGATGGGTAAAAGACTTAAATATAAGTCATTACATCATAAAATTCCTAGAGGGGAAAATAGGCAGGAAAATGTCAGATATCCCATGCAGCAATATCTTTGCCAATATGTCTCCTAGGGCAAGGGATATAAAGGAAAGAATAAGCAAATGGGACTACATTAAATTTAAAAGCTTTGGCACCACTAAAGAAAACATTAGCAAAGTAAAAAGATAACCAACTGTATGGGAAAATATATTTGTCAATGACAACTCGGACAAAGGTTTGATTTTCAAAATATATAAAAAACTCACATGACTCCACTTCAGGAAGACAAACAATCCAATTAAAAAATGGGTAAAGGATCTGAACAGACACTTCTCCAAGGAGGACATATGGAGGGCCCAGAGACACATGAAAGGATGCTCAGCATCACTAGCCATCAGAGAGATGCAAGTTACAACCATGATGAGATACTACTTCACACTGGCCAGAGTGGCCATCATAACCAAATCAACAAACAAGTGCTGGCAAGGTTGTGGAGAAAAAAGAACCCTAGTGCACTGTTGGTGGGAATGTAGACTAGTACAGCACTGTGGAAAACAGTATGAAATTTCCTCAGAAAACTAGGAACTGCATGTCGATCCAGCAACCCCACTGCTGGGATTATACCATAGGAATTCTAAAACACCAATTCAAAAGAACCTATGCAGCCCAATGTTCATAGCAGTGTTATTTACAATAGCCAAGTGCTGGAACCAGCCTACATGTGCCCTCAGTTAATGAGTGGATCAAAAAGCTGTGGTATATTTACACAATGGAATACTATGAAGCAGAAAGAAAGAAGGAGCTCCTACCCTTCACAACAGCATGGATGGAAATGGAGAATATTATGCTAAGTGAAATAAGCCAGGCAGTGAAAGACAAATACTGTATGATCTCACCTATAAATGGAACCTAATCAACAAAACAAACAAGTGAGCAAAACAAAACCAGAGACATGGAAATAAAGAAGAAACGGACAGTGACCAGAGGACATGGGGAAGGGGGTAACGGGAAAAGAAGGGGAAGGATCTAGTCAAGGAACATGT
Source organism: Anoura caudifer (assembly GCA_004027475.1). NCBI lineage: Eukaryota > Metazoa > Chordata > Mammalia > Chiroptera > Phyllostomidae > Anoura > Anoura caudifer. The sequence goes on from PVKU01005003.1 coordinate 76,740, forward strand.
ATAAAGGACCCACAGTAATGAACAACAAGGTGGAGACTGACTGGGGGAGGGGCGGGTCAGGGGAGAGCAATGGGAGGAAATTAGGGCAACTGTAATTGAATAACAATAAAAAAAGAAAAAAACCCAAAACACTACAAATCAATTAAAAAAGAGGTGTAAAGGTTAAATGGGATTAGATGAGGATGGGCTAGAAGAAAAAAATCTCATAGAGGAAGCTGCAAATATATTGTAAAAATGTAGGATCAAGGCAGTTCTCTTAGTACCATTAGACACCGGCGCCCAGATTCTGTTACTCTATTTTTCTGTTTTTCCTCCTACCTGTTTGGCTCTTTCTGTCTTCTTAGTCCTGAATTCCCTTCCCTTCTCTTTCCTCATTCCCTTGCTAGGAGTGTTCTTCTTTTCTATAAAAAAAAAAAAAAAAGATTTTATGTATTTAATTTTAGAGAGAGGGGAATGGAGGTAAAAAGAGAGGGAGAGAAACATCTATGTTCCAGAGAAACATCTATTGATTGCCTCTCACACACCCCCAACCGGACCAAGCCCACAACCCAGGCATGTGCCCTGGACAGAGAATCAAACAGGTGACCTTTTGGTTTGTGGGATGATGCCAAACCCACTGAACTACACTAGTCAGAGCATCCTTAGCTAAGAGTGTTTTAACTAACAAGCATATATCTTGAGACTTGAGCTGAGGTCAGTGCCCTCTGCCACATGTCTGTCCCCCAGCAGTGGGCTGCTGTAGCTGGTGTCCCCCAGCAGTCCCATTTTCACCAGCAGGCTGAAGGTTCCTGTGGCAGCCACACCTCTCTTTGGAGGTCTGAAAAATCAGCCTTGGTGGGGAGATGCCTCCTTAAATTTGAGATCATCCTTCCTTGTTCATTCTCTGTTGGCTCTAGAGGTAGTAGTGGCTATGTACACCCCTTAGAATCCTCTTTTATCTCTTTTACTGGTTCACCACATTTTACTACTTAAAATAGTTTCTATTACCCTTTTCTGTTTAAATAAACTGATGTGGGTTTTTTTTTTTTTTTCCTGTTTGGACCTTGGCTGATACAATGAGGCAGAGGGAGGCATTGGGATGACTACAAAAAAAGCACAATAACATAGAAGAATTAAATGATTTGACTTTGTGAAAATTAAAGACTTCTGGTCTTTGAAGGTCACCATTAAGAAAATGAAAGGGCTCCTGACCAATATGGCTCAGTTGGTTGGGCATCATCCTGCAAAGCAAAAGGTCACTGGTTTAATTCCTGGTCAGGGCACATGCCTGGGTTGTGGGTTCAGTCACCTGTATGAGAGGCGACCAATCGATGTTTCTCCCCCCACTTCCCCTCTCTCTAAAAATAAATAAATAAAATCTTTTAAAAAAGAGTATTTAAATAAAAAAGAAAGAAAACAAAAAGACAAGTCAATTGAGTAGAAAATATTTGCAATATATGTATCTGACAAAGGACCTATATACAAAATATGTAAAGTATCTCAAAAACAACAAGATTTTCTGGGTCTGCTAGGGTTGCCATAACAAAATGCTACAGAATTGGAGGCTTAAACAACAGAAATTAATTTTCTCACAGTTCTGGGGACTAGAAGTCCAAGGTCAAAACGTTGGCAGATTTGGTTTCTTTTAAGGCCTCTTTCATTGGCTTGCAGATGGCACCTTCTTTCTGTGTCTTCATGTGATCTTTCCACTGTGCACACAGGTCTGTGTCCAAAATCTTCTTTTCATAAAGACCACCAAAACCCCTGTGCATTGTAGGGTCAAACCATTCTCTATTGCAATGGTCATTCTCCTCCTGTTGCAATATTCCTTTTAAGTAAAGTCCCTCCTTACCTATGTCCAGATCTGTTTTTTATTTCCTTCCCACCTACCATGTGTTCAGCAGTGGGGCAATCTAGTAGGAGTTAAGCAGGTAAATAGCCAATTACAAACTAGCAAGGAATGCATTACGTAGGGCCTGCTACATAATTTTGGGGACTCAGTGCAAAATAAAAATGCACCATGCCTGGTTCAAAAGTGCAAGGAAAAATTGTTATCAAAGGTACTAAAATGTCTCTCTTTTCTCCCATGGTCTCTTTTTGACTTGCTGTAGTATCTTTTTTAAATTTAACATCATTCTAAATAAAGAAAAATTAAAAATTTTAATTATTAGCATAAATTTTACCATTTATCTTTATATTGTACAATAATGGTTTAAATGAACTTGTGGGAACACCAAAATTACACAATTTGTAGTTTTTAGCTCATATATGTATATATTTTTTTCTTAATAGAAGAGTGAAAATGCTCCACAAAACCAACTCAACTGTTTTCCAACTTTGTTTTTCACTTATTTATATATGCAATCCTATCAGTACTCTACTTTCAGTTTCCTGATGAATAAGGATGGACTAAAAGGAAAAGGAACTATGGGTCCCCTTATATTTCCCCCGCCTTCTATGTCATTATGGTATTCTCAGAGTAAGTGACTGCCTAATACCAGGAAACTGCATGAACAAGAAAGGACATGCTAGGGCTCCTTGACTGTTCCTTAGAGTGTCATTGCCTTCTTTCTGCAGTCTGCATTCAAAACAAATTCTTGTTTGAATGAAAAGTGCAGCTTCTTGGAACTGTCAGCATCTCCCTCCACCCAATCATAACATAAAATGCTTACCTTGCACAGGTTTTGGGTTTAGCTGCAACTCCATCTCCGTATCACCCCCACTCAAGGACAAGCTACCATCTTCCATCACGAGGACTACTGCAATAATCTGCTGACCAGTCTGTCAGCAGCCATTCTTGTCCCTGTAATCCATCCCCTCACTGCAGCCAGAGTGAACCGACACCAAATCTGATCATCTTTTCTCTGAATAAAAACACTTGAATGCTTTGAGAATAAAGACAAACTCTTTAATATGACCTCTAGATTCCCACGAATTTTGCTTACATTGTTTTCTAGTTTCAGTGTGCAGCATGCTCTATGTGGGCGCCTTCCAGTCCTGCACACCAGCCCTGCAGCTCTTTGATCACTCCCGTTTTTCTGACCTTTTCCTGGAGACCTCTTCCCCAACTCCCTCCCAGCTCCTTCTTCACCCAGGTAAACTCCATTGTCCTTCTGATTAGAGTTCAAATATCCCTTCCTCAAGGAAGCCATCTCTTACCTCTGATGAGTTCAAATCTTCTACTTATTCTTTTATAGAACCATTTACCTTTCCTTGTAGCACTAATGAGAATTGCAATTTTTATTTATTTTTGTGATTATTTGATTTCTACTTATCTTTGCTAGTATACAAATAAAAAAATAAGAAATCACTTCTCCACATATTTTTTTTTGTTTTCATAATACTTACTGTAGGTGGTGATTAATCATTTATTCATGAGATTACCTGAATAACGTGTCCTCCACATAGAGCATGTCTGGTTGTTTATCATTATTCCCACCGCCAGACTTAAAAGCTTTCTTGGTACACCCTGGCTGATATGGCTCTGTGGATTGAATGTTGGTTTGTGAAAAGAAAGGTTGCTGGTTCAATTCCCTGTCAGGGCACATGCCTGGGTGGCAGGCCAGGACCCTGCTTGGGGGAGTGCGAAAGGCAACCGATCCATGTTTCTCTTGCCCATTTCTCTCCCTTTCTTTCTCCCCGCTTCCCCTCTCTCTAAAAATACATGAATAAAATCTTAAAAAAAAAAAGAAAAGAAAAAGCTTTCCTAATACATACTAAGGAGCTCAACAAATAATCATTGAATGAATGATGGCAAACTTGATCAGACTTTTCCTTTTAAATGCCGCAGAAGTGCTGCTTTCAATGAGCACCCAAATAGCATTGCAAATAACATGCTGTCCTGATGTCTGAACACTCCTTCTTTTTCCCTTTGTTTGCAAATTTACCTTAGTCTTTTTCAAAATATCTGTTGCAGGGTGGATATAATCCTCCAGTTCTTTAAGGTGAGAAGTTTGAAGGCTTCATATTATCTTCCTTTAGTGCGTTTATCAGCTTATCTCTCTTTACATCACTCACCTCTGGGTCTCTTTTCTGTCTGTCACTAATACAGTCCTTGCTGATGCCCCCTCCTTCTTTTCTCTTTAGGCTGGTCTCGGAGGGTTTCCAACATCTGTTATGGTTTAGAGGGATTCTTGCCTGGAAATGGAAGTTATCCAGGTAGTGATATAAATTCCGAGTAAAAGCAAATGAATGAATATATAGCAAGAAACAACATTTCACAAGGAAGTTGCCCTGGAAGTGAGTTATTGTTGTAAAAAGAGGCACTTGCCTGTCATTTAGTCCCAGCAGTCTGATCACTCCTGCCCAATCAGGGCTTTCCCCCACGTGGTCTGCTTTGCCAGTCCATCCTCTGCAGACAGTGCAGATTATAGTATGTACATTGGCACTTGTTCCTCAGCAAGTGCAAACAGCTGGCTTTCTTGCTGTTCATCTAGTGCCAAGATATCATTCCTCATAAAACCTTTTAACTGCTTTTGCAGTTAGTAGCATCAGTGCCTGGGAAATCAAACACTTTATCTAGTGGTTTGTTAACTTAAGGCTATTTTCCAGATGTTTTCCAGAGCTGTTTCTCCAATGCTGATTTGTGGTGGCATTGATACTTTCTTTCTATAGCATTTTATTATTTTTGAGCAGTGAAATTTAATTTAGTTAGGGGAAATGTCTTTTCCAACTGTTTCTGATGACACACAGTTATTTTGTGCCTTGTGTTAATACCACAAACTACAAGACTTGGCCTGATTATAGACATGACTAGACAGGAGAAACTTTAGAAGAACCACTGCACCAGAATTCCACATCTATTGCTGCTACCAGATACACTGGTAGATTATAGGCCCAGGGAATTTTAAGGCCAGGGAGAATTTCTTCTTCAGATCCCCTCTTTATTCATAAACTATAACTGGAACTCATAGATGCTAAGTGATTTTATCCTGGGCCACACATCTAGTTGCTAGTTTAGATCAAAGCTAGAGCCCAGGTCTCCAACATACAAGGGAAAGGAAACCTTTTTTCTGTGCCTCTTACCTGAAGTCATACATGTGGATTCACTTCTTTTTCAGTGGCCCAAGGATGCCTTCGCTGGCAAATAAGTCTCCTGACCACATACTGAAGAGGCAGGGCGCGGTCCTGTGCCAGTCCTGGGGAACCATCACTTTTCCCAGTGTCCAGCCCTGTGGTGGGGCAGGCTGCCAGCCCTCTCTCTCTACAGGCCTGCATGGAATCACCACACGGTGGAGTGACTCCTGTGCTCAGCCCTTTTGCCAGGAACTGTTCTTGTTTCTCAGCTCTCCAGTTTCTCCTTTCTTCCCACAAGCTCTCTCCCACCACACAAACACACCAAGGGCCTCTCAAAGCTTTGTGATTATCTGTTTCTCTACACACAGTGAGACTGAAAGAGAGGAGAAAGAATCAACTTCAGTATGCTGTGAGTCCAAAAGTTTTGAGAGTTTGGCAGCAGTTTATAAATAATTCAGGATGGATGTTGCCAACAATGGGGAGTATATATAGGAAACACCATTCCCCCAAAAATGTATTTTTTGAAAATGAAATATGACAGCATTCTGGCCAAACACCCCAAAACTTAACAGAAATTCTCATAAAACTGTAGGTAGGCTTACATTATATTACACAAGGTTTAAACTCTGGATCTCAGCTGAAAACATCACCTGCTTTAGGTCCTCAAATAGACACTGAAGAGCTACGGCATGATGCAGTTGACCAAGATTTAGTTGTAATCTATAGACTGTCAACCTGGTGGTAACTGGTAAAGTAATTTGTGGTCTCTTTTGTCCATTTTAATTAGTGAGAATTCTCTGCAGCTCACCTTACAGGAGAAACTGAAACACAGCTGCTGCGTTGTAAATCACAAAGTGAAATAAGCAGTGCCCTGCGAATAGCAAGAAGGCCCAGAATAGCTCCTCTAACAATCCTGCTTGCTTCCTCTACTCAAGTCTTTCCTCGGGGGCTCGTTGGTGATTCACGCATTGAGGGTGGTGGGACTTGGGATCTAAAGGTACGATAGGGCAGAAAGGAGCCCAAGCTTGCTGTTGGCCATTGGGCCATTTGAGTCCACAAGAGCAAAGGAGGTCTGGCATAAGAGCTTCAAAATACAAGTTAAAACTTGAGTTTTGACCTCTGAGTCAGATAGTGTGAGCTGTTGATCCGTTACAGATGTCAGCGCCCTTCAGAGGATGATCCCTGTGGGTTGCAGACTTGGTAAATCACGCTGTGTGGGCATTAATGTCTGCACCTCCCCACCTAACCCCAGACCACTGACATTTTTGCTCAGGTAAAATTCCATGAAAACAAAAATCAAGTAATGACTTTATCAAGACAACCAACACCGGAAGCTTTAGTCAGTAAAACTGGTATGTATGTGCGTGTGTTGACACAAGGCTGGAGAATTAGAGTGATAATGCCATGAAAAAGCACTAGCTAGCCTGAAAGGGGGTCATTGCCAGGCCATTTACACTTCCTTCTTGCTTTACGTATTGATTTTGGACAGAGTGTAGGTAGAGACCTTAACAACACTCCTCCCATCTCTCTCCCACATTGTGTTATTTCCCTACTAATCTTGGATCTGGATTACTGCTCGTCGTCTCCTAATTTACTTTCCTGCCTCTACTTCTCCTTCCTCTAATTCACCCAACACATTTCTGTCAGAGTAATCTCCCCGGAACATCACACTGACTGTGCCAATTGTTTAGGCATAAACGATCAGTCTCATTTATTAAAATTCCCTCTTTTCCCTTCAGTATTCAGCCCTACCTAGGATCTTCCCAATCTAGGTTTCCCTCTGACCTCCCTTCCTGCACACTCTCTTCCTGTTGAATGGGAATCCCTGCTCTGCAACATCCGTCAAACGCTTCTGCTTCCAGCCTGCCCCATAGCTGCTTGTCCTACCCAACCAGGTCACACGTCTACATCGTGCCCATCGTTCAAGGCCCACTTTAAAAGCTGCCTTGTCCATGGACTCTTCCCTGAACATCCCTCTGGAAGTGTTATCTGCTGCCTCTGTGCTTTCTACAGCATGTGGTGTTTTTGTGTTCCCCAAGATACCTACCACTTTCTATCTTTTGTCACTCTTACCTGGTACCTGAAATGAGTGTTTTAATGCTCTGGGTCAGCTGGCATGGATTTTAATCTCAGGTCTGGTCCTTAATGTGGTCTTGGTGATTAACCTTTTTAAGTCTTGGGATCTTCCTTGGTAAATGGATAATAACTGTAACTTCCTCATAGGTTTTTCTGAGGAAGAGTAAATGAGACAATGAATGTAATATACTTACCTCTGTGCTTATTACACAGGAAATGGTAAAAGGATGGTATTGTGCTTATTATTTTTATTGTTTAATTTCCTTTCTAGACTCTAACTTATTTGAGGGTTAATTCTCTGTATAGCAAGCATCAGCAAACCTTTTCTGTAAAAGGCCAGACAGCCAGTATTTTAGGTTTTGCAGGCAACATATATCTCCGTCACATATTGTGAAATAACAGGACAAAAATATATATTGGTCTCTGCTTCCTTCCTTTCCCCTGGTTCCTGGCACAGGGCTACAAATACCGCTGTAGTTTCTTAACAGGGAAGAGCTCTAGGAACGTCTCTTATGCCAATATTTGTTTTTTGACCCCAACTCCTGACACAAAGCTACTAAAACCCTTGTGAATTCCTGGGGAATATAAGTGTCTCTTGTTCTAATGAGACAACTCTGGGTGGGCTTCTGGATGGGGGCTATTCACCAGATTAGAAGCTTGGAATTTGCTCTGCCCCACACCCTCCAGAGATGGGAGAGGGAATGGAAATTGAGTTAATAACTGATTATATCTACACGAAGAAGCTGTCATAAAATCCCAAGACTACAGGCTTCAGAGAGCTTCCAGGCTGGCGACCACATCCACACCAGGAGGGTGACACAGCCCAGCTCCACAGGGGTAGATGCTCCTGGGCTCAGGACCCTCCCAGACCTCACTCTGTGTCTCTCTTCACCTGGCTGTTCATCGGTATCCTTTATCAGACACTTTAATAAACTAGTAATGTAAGTAAGCGTTTTCCTGAGTTCTGTGGGTTGCTCTTAGAAATTAATCGAACATGAGGAGGGATTGTGGACATTTTCAATTTGCAGCCAGGCCAGATAAATATTGTGGGTGACCCGGGTGCGTATTGCTTGTGACTGGCATCCAGAGTGGAGGGCAGTCCCACTAACTGAGCCCTTAACCTGTGGGATCCGACACTACCTCGGGTCAAGAGAATCAGAACTGAGTTAAACTGTAGGGTGCCCAGCCAGTTCTCTGCAGAGAATTGTTTGGTGTGGAGAAATCCCCACACACTTGGTGTCAGAAGTGTTGTGAGTGTGGTAACAGTGTGAATGTAAAGGGGACTCAGAGGGAAAGAGTGGAGTTTTTTCAAATACTGATTTTTTTCTTTTTCTTTTGTTTTGCTTTTCTTTTCTCTTTTTTAGTAGCCACTGAAAATGTTCAGATTCATCCCTAACTCACAGGTCATGCAAAAACAGACCACAGACTGACTGCAGTTTGCAGATCCCTGCTCTGTAGTTCACAGTGTCCAAGTCAGCGCTTCATGGGTCATAGAAGTTAGCTGAGAAGTTGTTTGATTAATTAATGAGCGATTTCATGATTAATTTCTCTTGAGTGCCTCTGTTCTTTTTTACCTTTTACAAATGACTCCAGTTTGCGCCCTTCCCTCCTGCACCACTCACCGTCCAGACTATTTCCAGTGTGTCTGATCCTACGACCAGCTGGATGAAGCCCGGAAGCAGGCGGCCAGCAGCGATTTGCCCCTTCACACAGCTGTGCCTGTCCAGCTGGCAGATCGTCTCTAATCCAGTCCAGCAAGGGAGCTGTACACAGTCAGTGAGGTTAGATCGTTCCAGGGCAGAGAGTGGTGAGAGTATTAGAGCAATATTAAACACTATTGCATTTAGAAGGGAGCTATTTATATTTTTCCACGAATGTGTAAGATTCTCTCTCCCACACTGGTTTTAATGGCGTGTCTGACAGATCTGACCTTATTGTAGCGAAAGAAAATGAAAATGGTGGTATTAGCGTAGCTTCTTCCCTTGCTCACTGCTTTTACATGTCAGCTCCTGGGACTGCATCAAAATAGCATCAATGATCTCTGTTAGGTACTTTTCCACAGGTACACAACAATGAAAGTGAGAATGAGTGGTTTATCTCTAAGCAAGTTTATTATCGACAGTTCAGGCATTGGTTTCTGCTTCCCTTAAAATGTCCATTTTAGAAAATAATTAATATGGCGTACTGAATTGGAAGCTCAGACTATATATTTACACTTATTTTTAATACTCTTTGCTTTAAATACTCAATAATTGAGGCAGATTATTATTTTTATGTTAGGAGAACTCTGTAAATGCACACTTTTACTTACCAGAGTAATATTAAGATATATAATCATCAGTAATATCCATACAATTTCCATTCCTATACACAAGACAATTTCATATTTTGAAAGGCAGTGAAATGATTCTTCCCTGAGAAGTACAAAAACGTCCACAAGGTGTTGCTGCTGTACGCTGAATGAGCCAAAAGAGCCTAAAAACTAACACTAATTCCACCCACAAATTCCTGATCATAATTGCTTAAGCAATTTTTATTGGAAAGGCAAATAAGAAAATAAGCAGTACAAAACTTACTGTTATATAGTTTTGAAGACAATGTCATTTGCAACTTTTGTTTCATATATAAAAAGAAAAATGTTTTAGGAGAAAAGCTAAAAAATCAATATGCATTTTTATTTTTAAATAAAACAACCAAAAGGAATATCTAAAAATAGAATATTTAAGGAATGGAAAAATATCAGATAAAGTATTCACATAAACATTTGACAGTGCTATGCTTTTAACAATATTAAAAAAAAACCCTTCTGGTTTATATAATAATTATTAATCTGGAAATTTGGTAAAATTCTGTAACAATCAAGCTAAGTCTTGCAAGAAAGCAAAAAACTTAATTTTGATTCTGGTTCAAAATTTAAGCCTTATTTATTTTATTTTCAGGCTTACAGAAAGTTGCTATTTGCCAAAATATCAAGTAGAAGCTGCAAGTTTTATGAACTGTGCTTTCATTTACCTTTTAGGGTTGACATGTTGAAAGTTCAGTGGTGGTGTTGGCTCCAACCACACTCAAGGCTAGTCCAAGAAGACTTGGAGGCAGCAAGGTCTTGCCTTATATAGTCACCACAGTGGTTATAGAATGGTTAAGATGAAACAATGTGGAATATGTCTCCTTTAACATTAGTTTGCAGCCTAGAGCAATATTAAACACTATTTGTGTGTTTAATACAAATAAACACACAAATGGCTGGGTAGCTCAGTTTCTCAGAGCGTTGTCCCGATACACCAAGGTTGTGGGTTTGATGATCAGGGCACACACAAGAATCAACCAGTGAATGCATAAATAAGTGGAACAACAAGTCAATGTCTGTCTGTCTGTCTGTCTGTCTGTCTCTCTTTCTCTCTCAAATCAATAAAGGAAAAAATTTAACATCAGTTTTTGATTTTTGCAATTTATGGGGAAAGAGAGTTCTGCAAACTGCAGTCTGTGTACCTTTCCCTCCTGGGCAGCGAAGCTCACAATGAGACTATTACTGCTGCTCTGGTACTTCCCTCTCATGGAACAAATTTGCAAGGTCTGTGGCGGTGATTCATAGTTCAGGAAAGACACACCTTCCAGAAGCAAGAATGAAGAAAGAAGGATATTATATGTTTAGTCTTTGCTATTTTTATCCTTCTGGTTTTTAGTTAAATTGTAACTTACAATCATTTGGTTATGGTGATATATGTGACAAACAGAAACTCCATTTGAATCAAAGGCTCCTGTTTTTTAAACTTAAAAAAAAATCTCTATGCTGTTATGCTTTTCCTGTAGTATGTTCTGTCATTTTATTAATGCTCAAAGTCTATCCAATAGGTCTGGACTTGCCTTGAGTAAAAATTGAGAATTTCTCATGAGTATGTAAATAGTGTTTACTGTTTTCAGTAGAACAAGCATAAAATCTAAATGAAGTTTTTTTCTAGACCTTGTTTATAATATGCACGGAAAATTACTATATACTTTGCAAGTATTTGTAAGGTTGAAGCTAACCTTATTGGTATGGAAATATTTGGTCCTTCTGGTGCGTCATGTGGCAGAGGCCTTGTACATATAAAAATAACCATTTATATTTTAAATTATACATGCTTTCTTTTTAAAATGATTTTATTTATTCATTTTTAGAGAGAGGGGAAGGGACAGAGAAAGAGAGGAAGAGAAACATTGATCGGTTGCCTCTCATGTGTGTCCTGACTGGGGACTGAACTCACAACCCAGGCATGTGCGCTGACTGGGAATTGAACTGGCGACCCTTCGCTGTGTGGGACAACATCCAACCAACTGAGCCACACTGGTCAGGGCTTGTGCATGTATCTTTAACATCCGTCTCTTCTACTGATCTACAAACATCCTTAGAACTGTTTCATATAAGCAGCATTTAGACAAATAGATACTTACAACTTTTTTTGTAGAATGAGCTAGCGAATGAATAAATAAAGATAAACATTGTTGAATTAAAGAAATGAAATATCAGGCAAGGATAAATTCAATCTTAGTTCAAAAATAATTTGTGAACCGTGAATCAACCAGAATATTCCTAAGACTAAGTGCCATAATCCATCAATAGGAGAAGCATTTAAGACGCTAAGGAACTCACCATCTTGGTTGTTTCCTAAATTTTACAGATGCTTAATACCTTTTCAAGAATAGTTTTCAGTACCTTGTTTCTTGACTGTGCTGTTTCACAGTGATTAACCTAACCCTTGGAGGACAGACAGCTGCATAGCACTTTTGGGTTTCATCTCTGTTCTCCAGTCACAATAGATACGTCAAGTCCTTGAAAATGCCGGTGATTTAATTAAGGCCAGTAAGCACTGAACACTTTCTTGTGCTTGGTTCTGTGTTATATTCTGTATATGATGGTGTTTTATTCTTTTGTGCCCTTGTTAATGGCAGTCTTTCTACCTTGAAAAATTTCTCCTTCCTTCTTTATTGGTGTAACCATGACTTGTTCTTTAAGACTCATGTCAGGCCTCACCTACCCCATAGAGCCTTTTCTGAGCCACAGGTCTGGGGCCCCCTAAGATACTATGCATAACTCTGTTACAGAACTTATTTTATATTATTACATATAAACATTATCTTCTTAGTATCCCTATCCCCCACTAGACTCAGAGCTTCTCAAAGTAAAGCAGTCAGAAGCAATCTGAAGAGAACTAGCTCTTATTTGTGTTATCAAATGTACCAACCTACCCATTATCGACACCCAAATTCTCTGACTTACTTCCTTGTGCAATGGATAGACTGTCTTTGATTCATCTAAGGCCATTCTGTTTACTGGGCCACTTCTCTTATACTTGATTTATAGTTTAAAAATAGAATTCTAGTTTGGAAACAATTTTCATTTAGAATTTTGAAGGCATTACTGCATTGCCTTTTTGTTTTCAGTGTTGCTGAGAAATCCAAACCATTCTTATCCATTTAAAAGTTTCTACATTTTAGAAAAATTTAAATATATATCTACAAAGGGAGAATAATATACAAATCCCCCATAACTCTCCCTCTGCTTCTACAGTGGTCAGTTCCTAGCCAATCACACTGTGTCTGTAGCCCCACCCCCACTTCCTATCCAACTTCCAATTATTTTGAATCGAAATCCAGACATCATACTGTTTCATTTGTGAATATTCACTATGCATCTCTAAAAGAGGTAAAGGTTCATATATCTCATCCTTTATATGTAATTTATTTGATTCTCTCTGAAAGTTTGTAGGAAATTACTTTTCTTCCTAGAGTCTTGAAATTTGATAATGAAATGCTGACTGGGCCTGGTCCTGTGGGCCCTTTCTATCTGCAATCACATGTTTTTCAGTTCCAGGAACTGTTTTTGAGTTGTTTCATTGATGACTTCTTGCCTCATAACTCAGTCACTGGACCTCCTTGAATGGTGCTCTAACTTTTCTTTCTGTTTTTCATCTCTGACTTTTTGTTCTACCTTCTGAGAGGCTTTTTCAACTTTACCTTCCTATCTATTTATCGAAGTTTTAATTTCTGCTATTGTGCATTTAATGTCTTTGAGCTCTTTTCTATGTTCTCTGTTTTTTTTCACAGTGTCTTGTTTTTCTTTCATAGATGCAATACTTGTATATTCTTTCTATTTTTTAAAATAACAGAATGATACATTTTTGAAGTTTCTCTGTCCTCCCAGTTTTTTTTTTTTTTTTTTTTTTTTTTTTTTTTTTTTTTTTTTTTTTTTTTTTTTTTTTTTTTTTTTTTTTTTTTTTTTTTTTTTTTTTTCCTGTTTGCTTATTTTGGTTTCATCTTCTGTGATAGATGTTTTCTTCATTCGGCTTTTAATCTTTGGCTCTCTGCTCATGATCAAGAAAGACACTAAAAATGGAATCACACACTCAGCCTGGGAGAAGGACTTTGCAACCTTGAGCTTCATGAAAGTGGAATATGGGGGGACGTTTTATAGGGGAAAGTCTCAAGTCGGTGTCCTTAGGTTTCACTTTCAGGCAGCTCAGATTTTGTGGGAAAGTTTTCCAGTTTATTTTCTGGCAAATATCTGGCCAGCATATTGGGCATTGTGTTGGAGAAGAAGGCCAGGATGTCTGCATCCAGCCATTAGCGAGCTGTGGGGTCTCATGCACTCCTCCTCTTTTATCTGGGCCAGAGTAAGGACTTGGGATCGTACTGTTACTCAAACAACGTTTACCTCCTTATTTGGGAACTCTCTTTCACAACCTGCTTCAGATTTTTCTGCTGTTGCAATTTCTGATCCTTTTGAAGCTGTGGTACAAATGATGTTGATTTTGAACTTTCCTTTGCTGCCAGGTTGGGAATTGGGTTTTTGGGGTTCAAGTTTCCAAATTGTTGTTGCTGTTGTTTCCTCTACTGTTTTACCCACACTTGTGGGTTTACATATTCCACAAAACTTATTTATTATACTTTCATGGGGTTTTGGGAGGGAGAAAAATAGATGTGTGTATTCACATCATCTTAAACTGGAAGAATCCTCCACCCCCCATTATTAACCTAAAAATCCCATAATCATTGTATAATATAAAGATAAACCGTGTTCCTCAGCAGTGGGCTTATCAGCAGGGGGCACACATGGGGACCTCCGAACTTCTTGGATTTGCAGTGACAGGGGTCAGCTACTAGCAGGGTGTGACCATACTGGATGCAAATGCCTTTGATCTCTTTCTTGAATCTTCATCCAGATATTTCTGGTGATAGGCCACCAGGCCTTTGAGGATGGACTGGAGGGTTGTGTATGTCTGAGCCACGGGACCACCTTCTTCCCACCGGCACCAGTCTGTGTGGGAGAACCAGTGTTTGTACAGAAGCAGGAAGGGTTCCAGGAGGTATGTCACTGGCTGAGTGGTCTCTCTCTGTGAAGGTACATATATATGTACACAGTATGTGTATATGTTTGTATATATCTTTCCTATATCCATGCGAAGATCATCTGAGATAATTGTGGAGTACTACTCAACAGTAAAAAAAAACAAAACTATCGATACACACATTAGATGAATGTCATAATAATTATGCAGAGTGAAAGAAGCCAGACAAAAAAAGCAAATACTGAATATTTCTGTTTACATAAAACTGTGGAAAATACAAACCAATTAGTAGTGACAGAAAGCAGATCTGTCACCTGGGGGATGGGATGGGAGCCTAAAAGGAACACAGAACTTTTTTGGGGGGGTGAATATGTTCATTATTTTGATTGTGGTAATTATTTCATGAGGGTAAACACCAGTAAAAATTCATCAAGTTTTAAATATAATACAGTCTATTGCGTGTCAATTGTACTCCAATAAAGCTGTTAAAAACTTTTCAAGTTGTACACTTTATATAAGTAGTTTATTTTTTTCTTAATATATTTTATTGATTATGCTATTACAGTTGTCCCAGTTCTCCCCCATCATTCCCCTCCACCCTGCATACCCACATTCCCCCCTTTAGTTCATGTCCGTGTGTCATAAGTTCTTTAGCCTCTACATTTCCCACACTATTCTTGCCCTCCCCCTGTCTATTTTCTACCCACCATCTGTGCTACCTTGTTCTCTGTACCTTCCCCCCTCTCTCCTCCTCCCACTCCCCTGTTGCTAACCCTCCATGTGATCTCCATTTCTGTGGTTCTGTTTCTGTTCTACTTGTTGGCTTAGTTTGCTTTTGTTTTAGGTGTGGTTGTTAATATGTGAGTTTGCTATCTTTTTACTGTCATATTTTTTATCTTCTTTTTCTTGGATAAGTCCCTTTAACATTTCATATAATAAGGGCTTGGTGATGATGAACTCCTTGAACTTGACCTTATCTGAGAAGCACTTTATCTTCCCTTCCATTCTAAATGACAGCTTCCCTGGATAGAGCAATCTTAGATGTAGGTCCTTGACTTTCATGACTTGGAATATTTCTTTCCAGCCCCTTCTTGCCTGTAAGGTCTCTTTTGAGAAATCAGCTGACAGTCTGATGGAAACTCCTTTGTAGGTGACTGTCCCCTTATCCCTTGCTGCTTCTAGAATTCTCTCCTTCATTTTAATCTTGGCTAATGTAATTATGATGTGCCTTGGTGTGTTCCTCCTTGGGTCCGACTTCTTTGGGACTCTCTGAGCTTCCTGGACTTCCTGGAAGTCTATTTCTTTTGCCAGATTGGGGAAGTTCTCCTTTATTATTTGTTCAAATAAGTTTTCCACTTGTTGCTCTTCTTCTTCCCCTTCTGGTACCCCTATAATTCGGATGTTTGGACGTTTAAAGATGTCCTGGAGGTACCTAAGCCTCTCCTCATTTTTTTGAATTCTTGTTTCTTCTTTCTTTTCTGTTCGGTTGTTTCTTTCTTCCTTTTGGTCCACTCCATTGATTTGAGTCCCAGTTTTCCTCCCATATCTATTGGTTCCCTGTGCATTTTTCTTCATTTTACTTAGTGTGGCCTTCATTTGTTCATCTAATTTGTGACCAAAATCAACCAATTCTGTGAGCATCCTGATCACCAGTGCTTTGAATTGTGCATCTGATAGGTTGGCTATCTCTTGGTCGCTTAGATGAATTGGCTTTGGGGCTTTGATCTGTTTTCCTGTTTGAGCCATTTTTGGTTTTTTTGTTTGTTTGTTTTTTATTTTTTGGTCTGGTCACAGCTGTTATGTAGCGAGAGGTGGAGCCTTAGGTGTTCCCCAGGGTGGGGCAGCCCAGTCCCTGGGTAGTGACGCTGGGTGTGGGGGCAGGGTCTGAGAGGGAACAATGACGCTTGCTCTGCTCTCTCTTGGATTCCAGTGCCTTCTGCTGCTTCCCCTTCACCTGGATTATCTGTGAACAAATGTGGGACCACCTGGTCAGCCAGCTGCCTTGCACGGCCTCATTGGGTCTGCACAGCTGCCATCCGGTGCCTGGGGTCCACTAGCCGCTGCCTGCACACTTGGGATCTGGCAGCCGCTGCTGCCTGCGTGCCTGGGTCCGCCAACCTCCACTTCTTCCTGCTGCGACTCCGCCCCTCTTACCGGTCTGGATGAATGGTTGTTGGACTTCTGTACAGTTCAATTTTCTGTCAGTTCTGGTTGTTTTCTTGTTTCTGAATCTTTGTTGTCCTTAATTTTGGCTGTGGGAGGAGGCACAGTGTGCCCACCTACGCCTCCATCTTGGCCGGAACTCACTTTATATAAGTAGTTTATTATAAATCAATTACATCTGAAGCTGTTAAAACATCAGAGATAAAATAAAACTGAAAAATTCCTTTTAAATCATAAGCACAGGGCACACTTTTTAATATGAAATCTTCAAAAAATCAATAAGCAAAAAACAAAAAACAACTGAAAAATGAACAAAGGATATAATCGATTCATGAAGAGGGAACTATAATCGCCTCTTAAACCTAAAGAAAGGTACTGAATGCCACTCATAAAAACAACCATTCAAAGTAAAGCATCACTGACACTATTTTTCTACTCTTCAATGGGCAAATGTCCACACGTTTCATAAAATACCTACTGGCCTGAGTTTGGGGAAGCAGGCAGTTTCCCCATAGATGGTCAGTGGATGGACCGATGAATGGGTAGGAAGGATACATTGACCATATGTATCTGAAGCTGTATCCTGCTCCCTAGCTACTCCACGTCTTAGAATTTTTTTTCTACAGACATACTTGTGTTAAGTGCAAAATGACCTATGTTCATTGTTACTCATTAAAGTTTTATTTGTAGTAGTTAAAGACTGGTCACAGTCTAAATGCTTGGCCATAGGAGATTGGTGAAATTAGTAAAACAGAATGAGAAAGTTCATTATACAAGGGGGGACCGCCCAAAAAAGGAATTTATTTATAAAATATTATGTATATTTATTCTTGCATGTTAAACTTCAATCACTTTTAAAGCACTTTCCATTTGATGCAATATACTTATTGAGTCTTTTTCCTCACTGCTCAAAAACAGTTTTTGAACTCATCGATTTTGACACCTTTTAGTTTTTTGTTTCACTTCTTCCACATCAGCAAAACATTTCCATTTGAGGGTTTTTTCATCCAAACAAACAAACTGTTGCTCAGGGTGAGATAGGGTGAGTAGGGAGGGTGGGGCATAGGAGTCATGCTATTTTGGTCAAAAACTGCTGAACACTCAGCACTCTGTGGGCAGGTGCGCTCTACATCACCCATCATGAAATGGGTGTTGAGAGTCTTCCAAAAAAATTCACTGAAGCTTAATGCAGCCTCTCACAACAACACCAGTTGGGACACTGATACAAATGGGTTCCTAGAACACTCACCTAGCAGGGGAAGCCTGTATTACAAGGAGCCTGCCCTCCAGAAGATAATTCCTGTTCCTTTTTGGGGGGATGGGGGTTCCCCCCTTGTAAGTAGGAATGAAATAAACTAAAGTGAAAAAAAGCCAATGTGTAGAATGGTGTGTACAGCATGCTACCTGGTGGATTAAAAATAAGTCTACAGCCCTGGCTGGTGTGGCTCATTGCATTGAGAGCCAGCCTATGAACCGAAAGGTCGCTCTTTCGATTCCCAGTCAGGGCACATGCCTGGGTTGCTGGCCAGGTCCCCAGTTGGGGGCCTGTGAGAGGCAACCTATCAATGTATCTACTAAACATCAATGTTTCTCTTTCTCCTTCCCTTCCTCTCTCTAAAAATAAATAAGTAAAATCTAAAAAAAATCTACAAATGAATATTTGCCACAATAAACATAAGATTGTGTGGAAGGGCACACAAAAAGTTGATTAACGATGATTGCCTCTGGGAGTGGTTTGAGGAACGCTTTGGGAATAATTCTTTCCTACCTATTTTTTATGACTTGAATTTTGAATCAGGTGAATGTATTTCCTATGTTTAAAAAAAAGCTCTTAACGCCTTGGCTGGGCAGCTAGCTCATTTGGTGAGAGTGTGGTCCCAATCCAGCAAGGCTGAGTGTTCCCCAATAGGGCAAATACAAGAAGCAGCCAATGATTCTTATATTCTTTGGGAAAAAAACAAAAAACAAAAAAGTTTGAGAAGCATGTTCACTAGTCAGAAGTGAAGAACCTAAAGACCTGAATGAGGCAGAGGAGAGGTGCTCTAGATGGTCTCTGAATCCTCCGTTAGGGGATGTTTGGCTCATCCTGGTGCATTCAGCTCTGCTGCCAGACACAGTAGCTTGTAGCACGAGCCTGGGCTGAGGCCTCTGCGTCCACTTTGGGATGATCCCCCAAATTCAGTGAGTGAGATAGACACAGAGACCGGAAGTGAAGCAAGGTAGGAGAGAGTGGAGAGTACACACTAATTCTTGTGGTCCTAAATGACTTTAAAGGTGGGAAAAGGGAAATTGGTTGCCCAGTGTCCTCACGCTCCTGTTTCTGCCTACAAGCAAATTGAAAGGAGAAATCCTGAATTGCTCAAACAGTGGGACTACTGGGACAAACAGTGGGACTACTGGGAGAAACAGTGGGACTACTGGGACAACGGCTGGCCCAGAGTGGTGGTCAAAGCCCCTAATGAAGAAACTCTGGTTGAGTTACTGACCCACGAGAAAATGCTGGGAATGGCTATAAATTTAATCCAGGATGCTCGACATACTCAGATTGCACCAAACTCTAAAAACTGTCCTAGGAATTGGGACCAGCAGACCTAATTGACAAAGTCACTGGTCACCTAAAACTTTGTA
Organism: Anoura caudifer; assembly: GCA_004027475.1. Taxonomy (NCBI): domain Eukaryota; kingdom Metazoa; phylum Chordata; class Mammalia; order Chiroptera; family Phyllostomidae; genus Anoura; species Anoura caudifer. The sequence goes on from PVKU01005003.1 coordinate 95,927, forward strand.
GGTGGCATTTTGTGTGGTGATGGTCCCACCAACCACAAATGTTTGAAACTGTCAAATTTGAACGACAAAAGTTGAACTCCCCCCTCCCCAGGAAAATCCCTGATTACTGATACCAATGAACCCCTCCGGGGCTGCTGAAATCTTAGCTCATGAGCAAATTTGTTTTGCTTTACAGTTCTCCCTGCACTCCACCTTGCCTCTCCTCATTCTTTCCCCCAGAATTTAAAAAGGAAGTTTATTTTAAATTCAACATATGGTGTTTTGCAACAGAAAAATCTTTCATATTTTCAGGTTACATAGATCATAATATTTTTAGATAATGAAATTCTCCTTATTTTTTAACATCTCTCTGGAGGTGGAAGCTTGGTGAAAAAGGTCTAAGTGTTTTTTAACACTTTGGAAGCAGACTGCCAAACTGCTCCTTGAAAGATTAACCAATTTACATTTTCACCTGCAGCTTATGGAAGTGCCCCTTTTCTTGAACTCTCATTGGCACTTGTGGTATCATTTTTTAAATTCGAATTTGATAGGCTAAACTCACATCTCATTATTTTATTTGCACATTCTAAACTGTAATGTTTTTTGAACACTTTCTAGAAGTTACATTGGTCATTTGAGCTCTTTTTAAATCTTTTTTGTTTTTTCAATTATATAAATAATACATTGATTGCATTTTTATGATACATGATTCAAAGCATATTGAAATATACAAATATATGCTAATATAAGGAGTTAGGTAAAGACTCTAACTGGATTTTTCCAGCATTAACAAAATTTTAAAGCAACCAGTTATTAAAAATCTTCTATTTTTGTTTTGATTCTAAAAGGGCTTCATTAATTCCAAATTCTTAAGCATTCTTGGATGTATCACAGATTTTACAATCTGTTTTATTGACTTAGCTGTCTAGTGTTATGCCAGAATGACATGTAGTTATTTTGCTTAAGAGTTTTAATTCCATCCTAACCTGTGTGACTCAGTTGGTTGGGTGTTGTCCTGCAAAATGAAAGGTCATCAGTTCGATACCCCCTCAGGGCACTAGCCTAGGTTGCAGGTCCAGTCCCTGGTAGGGGTGCAAGGCAACCAATCAATGTTTTTCACACTGATGTTTCTCTCCTTCTCTCTCTCCCTTCCTTCCCTTCTCTCTAAAAATAAATAAATAAAATCTTTTTAAAAAGAATTTTAATTCCATTCTTTATTTTTTTGTTGTATAATTTGGAATTGAAACTTTAAATGGAGTTATATTAAATTTATAATGAGCCCTGGATGGTGTAGCTCAGTGGATTGAGCACAGGCCTGCGAACCAAAATGTGGCAGTTTGATTCCCAGTCAGGGCACAGGCCTGGGTTGCAGGCCAGTTCCCAGCAGGGGGTGCACAAGAGGCAACCACACATTGATGTTTCTCTCCCTCTCTCCTTCCCTTCCCTTCTCTTCTAAAGATAAATAATAAAATCTTTAACAAAACAAATTTGTAATGAAATGTAGGAGATTTGACATTTTATAATATTAATTCTTCTCACTTGAGGACAAGGTATTTTATTCCATTTATTTAGGAGCACTTTTATGTTCCTCAGTAAAATTTTGTATTTTTCTTCACATTGGTTGGTACTTCAGATTTCTTGTTAAGTGTACTCCAAGGTATTTGGAATTTATGGCCCCTTCCCCAATGATTAGATTAGTTTATTGTGCTCTTTCAACTTTGTGTTGTGTTCTATCACTCAGCCTCCCTCAGCTCCCCGCAGGCAGTTCCCCTGCTGTCAGGGTGGTTGATGGAAGCTCCGAATGCCTTAGGTCTGATGGATATTATTTATTCTTCTTGTGCTTGAGTTGACTACCTCTTAGTCCTTTTATGGCCTGTAGAGAGTTTCAGCGACCCACTGCTGCACCAAGGATGAGAATTTGTAGTAGCTCTTCTTCATTCACACCAACAGCTAACTGGTTGGCTGCCAGCTCTTTAGTGTCACCCCACGGAGAGAGCTCAGCACTTGTGCTTCTGATCCTTGCTCCGATATCTGATCCCAGGCACTTCCTTCCTCACAGGGTTTGTCCCCACCCAGGGCCCCCTGAACAACTCCAGAAAAAAACTGAATTGCTTGTTTCCATTTGAACCCAGAGAATTGTTCCTATATTAATTAAATACCTATGTGAGACCACAGAACATGAGAAAAATCAAAGACAATAGCCTCTTTCTATGAAAGCTCTTTATGCCATGCACTTTCTAAGTGAGTTTTTTAAGGTAAAAATACAATCTTTTATTTTTTTAAATTTTTTGTTCACTTATTCATTTTGTAAAAAAACTGTTCTAAAATGCATGTAAAATTTACCACCTTAAACATTTTGTGTACAGTTCAATAGTGTGAAGCACATGCACAATGTTGTACAATTGATCCCCGTGCAAAACTGAAATTCTACAGCCATTAAACAGCAACTCCCTGCTGCCCCTCCTCCCAGAGCCTGACCACCACCACTCGGCTTTGTTTCTGTGAGTGTGACTACTCTTGATACCTCACATAGGTGAAAGCAGATAGTATTCGTCTTTTGACGACTGGCTTGTTTCATTTAGCAATGTCCTCGAGGTTCATTTGTGTTTTAGCATGTATCAGAATTTCCTTTTTTTTAAGACTGAAAAATGCACCACTGTATGTATCGACCACATTTTGTTTACGTGCTCCTCCATCAGTGGATTTGTGGACTGCTTCTGCCTTCCGGCCGCTGTGAGCAGTGCCGCTGTGAATGCGCCTGTGCAGATACCTCTTCAAGACACAGGCTTTCCATTACTTCCTAAGCGTTCTGCTAGATCTATCTCATTTGATCTTTACTACAACTTTATGAATCAGGTACTTTAATATCCCACTTTTACAGATGTGGAAACTGAGGTACATAGAAATTAAGTAACTAATTAATTATAATTCTAGGACTCTCATGTTTGATAGAATACCATACTGTTTTCCAAAGGAGACATCTAGGTAATGGAAAAAAAGAGAAATAAAAATCATGTTTGCATTGGTTGTTTAGAAAGCAAGAAGTAGGCATTAATTTTTATCTTTCACCATTCAAGAAGCAATATAATAAAAATTATGTTCAGGTAACTTCTATTCCGACACAATGAATTATAAAGTTGAGAGCTATCTAGATAATCCAGGAAAACATTTTGCTTTTGAGTTGCCTTTCAAAAAAAATACTCAGATGATTGCTTTGATACCTAGTAAGGCTCTTACCTATTTCCAAAATCAAGAACATTCTCAATTTTATGTTTATATAAACACAGTAACAATGAGATAGATAAGATGAAAATTACAAAGGAAAAAGGGTGGTTGGTCTGTGAAATGTTATGAAACAGAGCTCCTTATTTAAACTGTTAATATCTACAAGTATTACTTTTAAGGTATATTGTATATACTGAAATATTTTATATAATGATTTAATATATTGCTCTAGGAAGGAAAAATGAGCCTGGAGAATAGATTCTTTATAGGCAGACAGCCGGTGAGCGGTGTGAGAGACCTAGTGATGGCAATCATCCCGAGAGCGTTGCCGCACCTTGATTTGACTACGTCTTAGCTTGCTTATGTCCCATATGCGCTTTTTCAGTGTAAATTGCAAAAGAAAAACAATATGAGAAATGCAAAATGTGCCCTGGGGAATGTTTTTAATGGGTTGTCTATAAAGTGTGTGTATCTGTGTGTGTTGCATATATCTTGATATTTTTTGTTTCATTTATTTTCAACTTAATTGCACATTAAAATAATCTTCCGTAGTTCTCAAAACACTGCTGGATTCTCAGAATCAGGAAGTAAATATGCGTATGTTTTTGTTTCCTGCCCCGCAAAATGTTTTAAGCTGAGTTGTATTTCACTTCCTTTTAGATTTTTTTGCCAACAATATTTTTTTCAGTTACTGTAAAATTTATACCTAGCAAATACAGTTGGAAAAAATGTGAAGTCCTTTCTAGAGATAGAAGTCATTGAATACCATTTTTTCACAAAATAATCCTCAAGATAGGTGGAGACTGTTTTACTAAGTCTGATACATTTGGCTGTACATATATATGTATATAACAGCAGGGGATAAATGAAGAAAATATTTGAGGAAATTTAAAAAATGGCCTCAATTTAAAGATAAAGCAATACTCTACTATGGAGATCAATGTTAAAGTTTTCATAATTGTTACTCTACTTTGAACACATTTATACAATGGGATTTTAAGGTGAAAGTATTGATATCTCATTATGGGAACGTGGATGATAATATCATAGTGTGTTTAATTGTCAAGTTTTTTTCTGGCTGCGTGACAGAAACCCAGCTCAAATTTGTTGAGACACAAAGGTGATTTTAATTGCTCACTGAATCTTCGACAAGGTTGAACCGACAAAGCTGGGGCCTGGGCCTTAAAAACAGCCGGAACCAGGGCTTCCAGCTGCCACTATATTGTCTCTTTAACTGCAAGTAGGTTTCCTTCTCTTAAGCTGTAGACCAGACTCCTCCATGTGGCAGGAAGCACAGCCTACTGACAATTCCCTAAAATTTCTGTCATTTGCCTCTGTACTAGATGCTGTTGCTGCCCTGGCCCATCTGATAGGGATCTCCTTGGCTCATCTGTGATGTCTCCTACAGTGGGGGAATTGTTCTATCTGTCACAGGCTTCCTACCTCAAGGACCTGTATCTTTCTGCCTGAGGACAGTGGCTAGAGGAGTGAGCTGGGATAGCAGGTAGGGCCAGGCCAAGGGTACCCAGTGGTTAATATGCCCAGGAGTAACCTTCAGCCGAAAAGGGAAGGGAAGTGGTGCATAAATACCTCACTTCCTCATTCTTTGAGGGGATAATCCTGAGTTTTGTTTTATAGCTCTCATAGGGGGTCCTCAGTAGGACTCAACACCTTTCATCATTACGGTCTTCCTTTCCCTGTTTTGATTCCAATTCTCTTACCATACTCCTAGGAGTCCTCTGCCAAATAAACCACTTGTACCTAAATCCTTGTTTCAGAATTTTGGAGGGCACAGTGAGGGGGTGGAGTGCAGTGAAATCCAAACTAAAACAACCACCAAAGAGTAACTGATTTAGGTTTCCTTTGTGACCCAGCAAAAATCATGAAGAAATTTTTAGATTGGCCCATTGTGGGTCAAGTGCTTACGCATGGGCCAATCAGTTGTTAGCCGTGGGGCAGGGACATGGTAGCCATCACACAGCTGGAATAAGGGATGAAGTAGAGTCAGGGCTAAAGGGAGTGGAGGGAAGGAGCAGGTCTAAGATATAGGAGGATATTATTTACAGAAGGGAAGATATATGTTGGGATTATTGAGTATATAAAACAGTAGGTCTTAACCCATGAGATAGCTAATAGCATATTTTATAACACGTTTATACAGAGCCATTTTTGTACCTTTGTTTTAAAATAATTCCAAATTTACAGAAAAGCTACAAAGATAGTATGAGGAGCTATCATATACCTATTGCCCTGATTTACCAAAGCTTTAAATTTTGTCCCATTCAAACATTTTTTATTTTGATTTTCACTTTCTTTTTTAAATTGAGGTATAATCAACATATAACATTATATTAGTTTCAGGTATACAACATAATGATTTGATATTTGTATATGTCCCATTTGTTTTCATAATATTCTCTCTCTCTATATATGTGTGTGCGTGTGCGTGTACCCATACTCATCTCTCTATCCCTATCATCTCTATTTCTATCTCCCTCTGCACTGATCCGCTTGTACTTGAATATTTTTCAATAAATACAGTTGGCCTTTTGTATTTGAGTGTTCACATCTGCATATTCAACCAACTGTAGATAGAAAATAGTATTTTTCCATTCCTGATTGCAGATTCCCAGCCATAGATTTCCAACTTAAGTAAAAAATGCTCTTTCCGATTAGCAGCTGATTGAACCCATGGATGTCCTGGGCCATCTGTAGTTAAGCTTTTGGGGAGTCAAAAATTATACCTGGACTTTGTACTGCTTTGGGGGGGGGTGGAGCATGGGAGGGTTGTCAGTGCTTCTAACTCCCAAGTTGTTCAAGGATCAAATGACACACACTCATATATGTGTCTTTATATGTATAGATACACGCTCTCTCTATATGTATATATATCTCATATATTTTTTCCTGAACCATATTCAAATTTTATGAATTATCCTGTATAGCTACTTTCTCCATAGTTGAGGATTTAATCCAGAAGGATGCATTATATTTAATTATCAAGTGTCCTTATTCTCGTTTAATCTGCAACAGTTTCATCAACCTTTCTTTGATCTTGGCATTTTTGAAGAGTTCAAGCCATGTATTTTACAGTATATCCTTCGATTATGAAACCAATGCATTTTTAACCATGAGTATGTGGGAAATGGAGAGAGGGATAGCAGTGAGCAGGGGCTCCACAGATAGCCTTGACATCGGTTTGTTAACTTCTAAGTAGTTTTCATTCTACCTTTTATTAAACCTAGATCTTGATAGAATAAAACCCAAGAGAGAATGTTCATTGATTTAAACTAGACAATGCAGTATTACTTGAACATGTGCATACAAAGTGTCAGTGATGGATTCTTGAAATCATTCTTTTTTAAAAAAATAATACTGTTCAAAGGTCGTTTCTAACCAAAACTTCTGCACAGTGAGTGGATGAATATATCATAGAAATTTACAGTTAAGTGGAGCTAGATATTATTTAGTTCGTTTTCCAGAACAAGAAGTTTAGATTTACTGAGGTTAAGGAATTTGACTACGGTAGTCATTGGAAAGGCAAGATTAGACCCCACATCATCCTGATTCCTTGCCCAGTGCTCTTTTCTGTTTTGCCCCAAGTTATGGAAACTTGCTACTCACTGAAGTTGCATTCATGAATCCCATTTGTGATTGGGTGTGTGAAATCTGAGAAAGAAGATACCTACTAAAAAAAGGCTCCTGGTTGCTTACTGGGCTCATATTTTTAAAGACAGAGCTTAGCAGTCATTTTTACACAGAGGTCTTTTACACAAACTGCACTTCCGGGAGAAGCCTGCACTGAACTACCTGTTTCTGCACTGAACTGCCAGCCTGTACTGTGTTTCTGCCATCTGAGCCAGCCTGGAATCCTATTTCAACCAATAGGACTGAGGCTTTCCCTATCCAATGGGAACTGCATAGTTATAGCCAACCAGAGTGGCTCTATTCTGACCAATCAGGACAGTGCCTTTTGGACCATTAAACTGTGAGGATTTTGAGTCCTCATTTGCATAAGTACAGAACAATTAGGGACCAGAGGCAGGGACTTCACTTCTGTCTATATAAGCCAGCTTCTCTTCACCTGTGGAGCGTACTTTTCCTTCCAAGGCTGAAGACTGTTTTACCCACTGGATGGACACAGAACTGAGTGGAGCAGAGCACAATAGAGCAAAGCAGACCACGCAGCGCAAAGCAAATTGTTGCAGAGCAGAGCTCTTTAGCTAGAGAGGAGCCCTGCTCCAGGGCTGCCTCACAGCTGATTTCACAGCCAGGCTCTATTGCAATTTAGCTGTTTTGTACCTCAAATTGGGGAATCCTATTGGTGTTAAATTGACACCAGGGACCATCAGTTGAGAGGTAGTAATCCAATTTTCAAGGTATTTGATTCATTTGTTTGTTAAGCGAAACAAATTAAGCTTTACCAGGAAAGTTCTCACTTTAAGCAATGCTACTTAAAATCATTACTGAAATTAGCAGTTATTTTGTATCTTGAAACATTCATTCTGCCCATAGAAATGCTTCCATAGCTAAGTGAACAACTATTTTAATACGTTAATTTCTGATGTTTAGATTTTATATTATAGTTATTGCTTTTAAATAGGAAATGGAGTCTCCACTAATTGTTTTGATTTAAGAACAATGCACTCCATTAGAATGCAGATCCAGACCTCTTAATTAGTGACAAAAATTTTACACAGTGCTCTCACTTTAATGGGGAAAAATGGTTGAAAGGCAGTCTGGTGTAGTGGGAAGAGCATGAACTTTAATCAGTCAAATGGAGTTTCAACTTTTATAGCAGCCAATACTAGCAGTATGGCTTGGGTAAATTGAATAATCTTCTGAGCTTCAGATTCCTCATTTGTATAATAGGAGAAAAAAAATCAATTATTTGACTCTCTGGTATGTAAGATGTACTCTTCAGGATGCCAGAGAATATATTTTAAAATGTCTGATGTGGTAGAAGTACTCAATCATTATCATTTTCAACTAGGTTGTTGCCCAAGCCTTGTGCTATGATAGATACTATGGAGTATCGTTATAGGGTGAGGAAGCTGGTTCTGCCAGCTGGTGCTAAAAACAATCCGAGACAGTCATAAACAGTCCATATAGTTACCTTTAAACTTGCTTTGCCCCAGAATTGGGGCTAGCAGTTAGCAACAGCCTTGCCCTCCTTCATCCACTTTGTTGGTGAGTTAGTTGCATTAAAAAAAAATAGAATTTCTTTCATTCTTTGAAGCTGCCCAGATTTTTAGTTTCATCTGGTTTTACTGGTATAAAAATGTTTTAGGATGGGGGTCCTTATAGTAGAACTCGTTTTGCACTCCCTTTGGGTGTTTATTGATGTTTTTATGTGTTCCTTTCTTAATCAAAAATATGACCCAAGTGTCCATGGTGTGTTAATGAAAGTAGACATAGTAAAGAGATTTTATTTGTTTAGTATCTATTTTAGAGAGAGAGAGGAAAGGGGAGAGAGAGAGAAACATTGATATGTTGTTCCACTTATTTATGCACTCATTGGTTGATTCTCATATGTGCCCTGACTGGGGATCAAACCCACAACCTTGGCATAGAGGGATGATGCTCTAACCAACTGAGCTACCCAGCCAGGACTAGAGATTTCTTGAAATTTTAAATCACCTCTCTGCTCTTGGTTTATCTATTCGTTTTCTCATTTCTAAAGCAAATGGGAAAATAAATTTTATAGCCTTTCATAGGAATATTCTTCCTGGTTAAGTTCGAGGTGTCAATTTAGGCATGAATACAAAGTTCTGAACATGGGACCTGTAATGGATAGTGCAACTCAACCGCGGAACAGCAGTAATGCAAGTGTGAAGCTGATGCAGACTCAGTCACTGCCTGAATGGATTTCTCTGCCTTCAAGACCCATGGAATTGCCCCTCCCTACTCTTCTCTTCCTGTCTGAACACAAAAGATACCAACAGTAATAGCAATTATCAATATGAGTCAGCTGATTTTGAGTCTGACAATTTTCTTGGAAAAAACATTTTAAGAGCAATTTGCCCAGCGCATGATCATAGCATTGCTGATTTGGGAAGAACAGGGGAGCCAGAGGTCCAACCTCCTTGGTGCAGCAGGCATTCCCTCCACAGTCCCTCTAACAGATGGTCAACTAGACTGTTTAATGTTCAAAGTGATAAAATAAGTCATTCTAAGGAAAAAGAGGAATTTCTGTATTCCGGGCTCCACAATCCTTCCCACTTCATTTTAATCATTGTCTTCCAGAAACAGAACACATAATACACAAGCAAACTAGAATACTATGTTGAAAAATATCTATTATATCTATACAATGGAAAGAAAACATAGTGTTTACTTTTCTTTCTATTGAGTTAATTTTTACTCTCTGTTCTAAAGGCATACACACATATTCCAATAAAGAATACATACACATAGGCACATGTGTCAATGAAGAATCACACACACACATTCTTATATTTTATTTCAAGCTGCCTCAAATTACTTTTGTAAAGAATGTTTAAACTATTACACAAAAATGTGGTGTTGAGACTGCAGAGCCTGATAGTGAGGAATGCACATTCACACACGGCCGTCAGGTGCTAAACAACAGCACCCTGGGCCCCAGGTGTGATTTTTGTGCTCTTGCAGGGAGCTCTCAATCACGACCTGCACTGAGCTCCCTCTCCTGGGGTCTCTTGTTCCAAAAAGAGCCCAGGAGGTGAAGGGAAAGCTCTAACAGCTGAAACTAGAGCCAAATATGACAAGAAGTACAAGTAGGTAAGCTTATTTCTTGGAAGTCTTATGTAGCAGGGAATTTTCTGCCTGATTAATTATCTGTCCCTTGGGAGAGACTCTCTGGTGATTGGTCGTGGTGCCATACAGGGCCTTCCAGACAAACACTACTGCTGAGGTGGGGCTACAGTTTCCCCAAGTGCCTCACTCTGCACAGGGCTGGTGTGAGAGGTGAAGGAATGGTGGCAGAGCGCCGGGAGGGAACAGCTGTCTGTCATACAGTACACAGGGACGGCTGCAGATCAAGGGAACACATGGCAGGCTGTGGGGACAGAACAGGGCTGCTGAAAATTGAATCCTTCCTTCTAGCTCCTGGTCCTATCAAATCACAGTGCAGGAGTTACTCTTATGAAATTAGAATTTAGTTACATTTTCCACAGCTTTAGTCTCTCGGCCCCTACTGTTAGAATAAATTACTTTATGCCATCTATTATTAAGCATTGAGCCTACTTTATGGTGATTACAGTTTATTATTATCATGAAAGATGAAGGTCACCATGTGTTTACTTGCTTTTGAAGATGACTTTAAAAAAAACCCAGGACTGCAGAAATAGAATGTTTAGTTATTCCTGAATACTGATGTAGCCAGAGCGGCCTGGTTTCTGGGTTTTAGACACTGGCTACTTTCAAGACTCAAGAAATTCTAATGATTAATGCTTGCCTTGGGTTGTTCCACCTACGTGTACAATTCTGTCCATCAGCCATGGTTTATTAATGGTCCTTTATGGGCAGCACTTCACCAGGTACTTTGGAGAATTACAAAAGAAAAAAAACTGAAGAAGAAAAAAAAAATCCAAGAGAATTACAAAAGAACAGAAGACAGAGTTTAAATTGTAAATTCTTGGGGAGTTCATGACTTAAGGAGAGGACCAGAGAAAACAAACAGACGCCTGTAAATATAGCAGACCGAACAAAACTCAGCCAGTGCACTTGGTGTCCTTAGGAACCGAGGTGTTGTGACTCCTGTGCTAGGGGCGATGGTAACACACATGCTATTAGGTGTTCAGGAAATAAAAGTCTTCTTAGCGTTTTTTCTCTTTTGCTCTAAAAGTGGTAAATGTAGCACCATGGTTCCATAGTTCCTAATTTATAAAGCATGCAACACGGCTTTGACTGAAAGCAGCAATATTCTCAGGTACCAGAACTGAGGCTCGAATCTGGCAAAGCAGTGTCCCCATCACACAGTGAACACGCTCTGTTTGGGAGCTATAAATGGCCAGAATAGCATGCGTGGAATTCTGAGGCTAGACTTTGTGAATCCATGGATCCAAGCTAGGCTTGTCAATTTAGTTAATTCATTCAAGAAACATTTGAGTGCCAATGACCTTCCCAATACTATTCTAGATGTTGGAGATTTAAGCATGAGTAACAAAGACGCCTTTCTCTCATTGAGCTCATAGTGCCGGTGCGGGTGTGGGGGAAGGGGGGTAGTTTGGGTGGAGAGCAAGTAAGTGTAAAATTGCATTAGCATATGGCAATTGCCATAACGATTTTTTATTTTCTATATTTGGATTTTGGGTACAGGCACCCAGTAGCTGTGTAACTACTAAAATTTATGGAGGAGGGGGCTCATGACCAATGGAGGTGCTGCTGGGTATCGGTGTTGAAGGTCAGAGAAATTAGAAACAAAACAGAATTATGTGCTTACTTATGGAATTCTGATATTCCGAGTGAGTGAAATTCTCAGTCATGATCATGAGATCGAAGAGAGTCTGTAATGAACACTGCCAGTATCTGGCCCAGTTCCTCTTCACCTTACCTTTACAGTAGCCACTGTGGCGGAATTCTGATGGCCTGAAGGTTTTCCTTTGCTCTTCCAGTGACATTACTCTGAGACTTGACTCACAGAGTTCTATAGGGTGGTTAAGTGGTGGAAGCTTTTAGGTGATTCTAGACAGTTGACAGGGTAATTGTATCCCCTTTACATCCCCTAACCCTCCTTAATCAGTCTAATTTTTCTTTCTTCTGCTGGACCTAAACAGTGTTAGAAATTTCAACAGGTGAATGTTCACAGATAAATACTCATGTTCTGAGGACCATCCCACAAGCCTCTGCTGAGCAAAGCAGATTTTCAAACTTTTTACATATAATCAGTCAGGTTCTATACCATGTAACCTTTCCTTCTTGGCTACATGCATAGATAGATCTAGAATGAACTAGTCTATGGGTTGGCATAAATGAAGCATTCGTTCATTCATTCACTCATTCACTTATTCATTCAAGAATATTTATGATTCTACAATGGGCCAACCTCTATGCTAGGCATTGTGAGTGTAGTCATGAACACAGTAGATCTAAATTTACCCTTTATTTGGCTTTGAATGCAACATTTATAGAGATGGCAAGCAGGAAATGGCAGCAAAAGCTGGGAGGTACACATGGATAGGTCCCAGGAATGTAGAAGCCACAGGAGAAGGAGATTTATGTCTATTTTCAGTGGGAAAAGTTAAGACAGAAACAGAAATGGAGATTGGCAAAGTCATAGCAATGTTAGGACTCTAGAATTGGCATCCCAGAAGCCTGCTGATGAAATAGCAGCAAAGTAGCTGGGTTGTAAAAGCTGCGTTGGATTCTTAAGGACCACCTAGTTCCCAAACTTCATTTGCCTCTGAAAGCTGGCTCTGCTCTAAGTCCTGTTTGTGCATATCTTTGGGGTCTAAGATTTTGTTTTCTTTTTATTTCCTGGGGTATTATTTTTATTATTATTTTAAAACAAACCTTCATTAATTAAGGAAATGTGATGAATTCTTTTCCATTTTAAAGTTGATTAACATAGTGATATGAAAAAGAAATTAAATTCTCACTTTTAAGATATAAGGAACTTGAGACCTGGTGAAGCAAAGTGAGTTTTTAGTGAGGAGAACACCCGGCCTCCAGATTCACAACATTTCAAGATCTGTCAAAAGCAATCGCTAGTAACCTCAGTTACTGTGGGGAGGCCTGCAAAGAAGCCTTTTGGGTGGCCAGCATCCTAAATTGGCTTTCTATAGAGTTTCAAACATATTTTACTTATTAAAAGTCTGTATGTTTCACTAAATTCGTGCTGGCCCAACCCATATTTATTATGTCATTCTCTTATTACCTTTCTATTTATTCTTTTGTTTTGTTGTATACTATTCCACATATTTTTTAAAAATATATTTTTATTGATTTGAAAGAGAGAAAGTGAGAAAGGGACAGAAGAGAGACAGAGAAAGAAATGCTGATTTGTGCATTCAGTGTTGCTTATTTATGCATTCATTGGCTGATTCTTGTGTGTGTTCTGACCAGAGTTCAAACCTGCAACCTTGGCATATGGGGATGATGCTCTAATGACTGAGCTACCTGGCCAGGGCCCTGTTCCACATATCTTTAAGCCAATAGCATTAGCATCACCTGGTAAGTTGTTAAATTGCAAATTCGGGGCTCACCCCAAACCTACTGACTCAGCAACTCAAGAGCTGGAGTTCAGCAATTGGTTCTGGTAAGCCCTCTGGATGATTCTGGTGGCATGTTAGTGTTTGAAATTACTGCTTTAGGCTAAGAAAATGTCTGCCTCCATTTACATCAAGTATTCAAAATGTTCCTGTAGATTTCCATGGAAACATCTTTAAAAAGAAGACAGTATATCCTTTTAAAAATTAATCTCAGTTTGATGCTTATTGGGCCTATTTAGCTGTTGTTCTTGATGATGACGATGTGTGTGTGTGTTTGTGTGTGGGGGTGTTTCAGTTCTAGGTACATCACTTCCAGCTGTGTGCTGGTAAATGTTTTGCAACCAGCAATCCGAGGGGAAAAAAAAGTCCTCATTTATAGGATTTGCTTATTTCTGTGGTGTAAATACTCCCCCCCATGGCCAATTTCAAGGTACCAACATGACGTCACTGAAAATGCAGATGAGAAGAGATGAGCATAGGTGACTTGCTCAACCCATCAATTTTGATTCTACACATTTAAGCATAAAGTCTAGGAGTTTATGTTTGCTGACAGACTCATGAGAGGGTAAACTAAGGATATAGGGCTAGGATGTCTTTTTTTGGGTATTAACAAATTTAGAGTGATTGAAGACCTTAATTAGCATCTCATACCTTCCTCCTTGATTTTAATGACTCTCACAAAAGTAACAACAGAAACAAAACTTAAAGATGTATTTATTTCAAATACATTCTTTAAAAATATATTCCCTAAATAGCTCTCTTCATTGTACGCTATAACAAATCAGGCTATTTAAATACAGGACTTTTTCAACAAAGCACTTTATGACAATAAAACACTTTGCAATTCAATTTTATTGTTCCTCTCTGCAGCCTCAAGAGGTAATAGATATGAGTTCCTTATTTTTACAGATGAAGAAAGTAAGGCACAATGAGATCTTCAAACTTTCACATAGTGTGTTAATAGAAAAACTGGGATTAAGACTTGAGTCTTAGAATTTCCAAGCCTTAACAGTTTAAAAGGTTATATTTTCTGAAATGTGAGTAATTTAAAATGAGACTTTGATTGGCTTTGGCCCTTAAAGGTGGCTATAATTTCTGTTGACACAATGTATCAGACCTAAGGTTCTCCTTGATGCTTGCTATATCCCTCCTGCCAGCCCTGACTTCCCATTGTCCCTGTCAAGAAGGGTCATGGAGGGCCAGCTTTCCTACACATTTGTAAACCCATCCAACCCCCAAACCATAACTACTTGGGTTAGATGTAAGCGCAGACCCAGGGGTGGCCAATCAATAGGTTGGCCTGTGGCCCAAACAAATCAGGACAATGGTATTCCTTCTTTGAGACCATTTTCATGGAAAGTGAAAGATAAAAGTTATGATATAAGGATGTGCTGGAAAGGTCATGGTGGATTGTGGGTAAACTAAAGTTATGAGATAGCAAAAATTACTAGTAAGTAGAAATTTTGGCCTACAGAACAGATATAGTGATCAGATAAGAAACTAGTTAGAGAAAGAAAAGTAAATATTCAGGAGAAGAATACACCATGGGAAACAGACCACACAGCAATTGGGAGAGGACTCAGATGAAGAGAACAGCCAGTTTCTGGGGCTGTTCTGGTGACTGGCAGCTTTCCAGATCCTATGCATGTATGTATGTTTAAGTTCTGCTGCACAAAACTGGAATTCTGCATTACTGGCATAGCCCAAAGCAGGTTTGGAATTTTCACATAACGAGAAGTCTCAAGGCAGGGGGTTCAGGGCTGGAGCAGCATTCCACATCGTGACATACCAGGCTCCTCTGCCACTCCTCATCACCATCCTTGACACGTAGCTTCCATCCTCCTATTTGTTGTCTCATGGCCTCTGGCATCATACCCATTTCAGGTCAGAAGAAGGAAATGACAAAAAGAAATGCATTTCCTGTATTTAAGTACAGGAATTCAAAACTGCTTTTGTCACATTGGCTTGTATAGTAACAGCGACTCCTGGCAGCAAAAATAGATAGGAACTATAGCCTATCTCTCTTCCTTCTTTTCTTCCTTCCTTCCAACTTCCTTCCTTCCTTCCTTCCTTCCTTCCTTCCTTCCTTCCTTCCTTCCTTCCTTCCTTCCTTCCTCCTTCCCTCCCTCCCTTCCTCTCTCTCTCCTTCCTCCTCTCTTCCTCCCCTTTCCCTCCTTTGCTCTCCTCCTCTCTTTCCCTCTCCCCACCCACCTCTTTCTCGTGTTGAAGTATTGACATTTTGACCTTTTCTGCCAGCACTAAAGTTATATTGATTGAGCCCATGGTGAATTTACTCATCAATGTTAATAATATTTTGGGAGCTTGGCTTGTAGTGGGTTGTGGCTTAATGTAATTGTCCTGGAAAAGAAGATCTCTGCATCAGTTTATCAGGGAACAGAAAGAGGTCTTGTGGTCTCCCACAGGGGGCAGACTTGTCACCCTCTCTCATCCCTGTTTACGGGGACTGCAATCTCTGTTCTTCTGATACCTACTCTTCTCCACACACGTAAAACCCACCAGGGACAATCTTTTGAATTGGTTCCCAGAATAATTCATATATTTCCACATTTATAAAAGAATAACATAAGTACAAATAGTTAAACCTTTTTTTAAAAAAGTAAGACAAGAACAAGTTAATTCTGCTGAATTTCATAACTGTCAGAGTACACAGCCATTTGTATCTGTTATGTTTCTGCAAACTATTGCACCTCATTAACTCCATATTCTTCTACATGAACAATATCTGTCTTTGCCCATTTCATCATTTTCTTAAACAGTGTTTTTTATGTATTGTCCTCTTGGTACAACAGTTTAATTACTTGTCTTGTTTGTTTTTCCTGTGTGTGCCATTTGGATGGCATTGTCCTAAATTTTAATTCTTTCTTGTTTTCACTCAATAAGTAACTGATGAACCAGCATTGCACTATTTATTATTATTTGGGAATTATTTGTAGAATAAGGAAAAGCATTCCCTGGGTGTTCCCACTCTATACATATGTATCTTTCCCCTGTCACATAAGACAGGGACTTAAACTCTATACTGGGGAGTTCTCACAAATAAGTTTATTCTTAAAATGACATCACTAGAATGAACAGACATCATCAAGCCATTATAACAATGACTTCCTGTATGTTTTTAGAGAAACTGGCATTGTCAATGTGCCAGATGTTACTCTTTTACTTTGTTTTCTCTTCTCCCACATCTGATCTACAGGATTTCTAGCTATGCTTAGATGAAATGACACTTTATCCTAGTAATAAGTGTGCTTTGTGTGGGCACTTCCAATCTTTCCCTTCACATCAATCCCTTACTGGCTTTTCAGGGCTAATTTTCAAGTTTCAGAAGTTGACAAGAAGTTATTGAGATAGATCTGTGCTGAATTTTGCAACAGGCTCTGCTGGTTTCTCAGCATCTTTAGCTTTTATGGTGCTATGAGCATGATAACTGAGCCACAAAATAGTTTTTAGAGTCTGCTCATTGGACTTTCAAAATGGTGTATTTCTCCAGTTCCTGGTAATTATTCAAACTAACATCAGAACCCAGAGTGCCTGTGAAGCAAAACAAGACAGTTTTAATGATGAAGAAAAATGTTAGGAAAACATACTCATTTGGAGGATGGGTCTTAATTTCGATTCATGCCCTCACAAAGGGTTCAGATGAGGCCAAGGAAAGAAGTACAGATAATCCTTTTTTATACAGTATGGTTTTTACGCGTATGAAATGAAGAGAGTGCATACCCATGAACTGGAAAGGTGTTGTGTCTTTCTCATTGTAGGTGCCATAGGAGTATCTGTCATCCAAACAGAGAGCTAAGGTAATTGAGACACAGCATGTGGTCTGAGTGGAATGATCTGTTTTGGCTCTCTACCACCATGAGGCAATTGTTGAGACTTTGAGTCCTCTCTCCTCTACATATCTTCCCTACTCTCCACCCCCACAGTTTGTTCTATCCCCAAGTCCTGAGTTCTATCCCCAAGGTCTTCCTTGTTTTCACTCAATAAATAGTTGTTGAACCAGTGTTGCACTATTTGGGGGAATTATTTGTAGAATAAGGAAAAGCATTCCCTGGGTGTTCCCACTCTATACCTATGTATCTTTTTCCTGTCACATAAGACAGGGATTTGAACTCTCTACTGGGGAGCTCTACCACATCAATACCTTCTAGTTCAGGTCACTCTTATCTCCAGACTGTGTCCTTGCAAATGGCTTCTGATTGGTGTGTCTTTAATCCTTGCTCCGTACTCAGGCAAAGGTGATTGTATACAACGACATTATGACTGTGACAGTAGGCTGCTTAAATTCCTTACCTGCCTTCCCAATGCCTTCAGGCTGAAGTTCAAATTCCTTAATTTGTTTAAAAAAGTCCCTCTTGACCTGGCCACTGTCCATTCCTCCAGTGTCACCACTAACCACTGTCCTCCTTCCTCTTGAGTTCTTTTTGCCTTCCCAAAGTCACTTTGCATTCTCACATGTTTGTTTCTGACAGGATCATTCTGCCCCTACTTTTCGCCTGTTGAACTGTACTTCAGGTCTCAGCTTAAATGCTGCTTTGTCAGTGAGTCAGATCCTCTGGTTAGATGCCTTGCTTTTATTAAATGTTTGTCTTCTCCACTAGAATATAAATGTCATAAGGACTAGGGCTATGTTTGTCTCTTTAACTTCTGCCTACCTAGTACCTAATCTAGTACCTGGCACATCTGAAGTATTCAACAAATATTTGTTAAATGAATGAGTAAAGTGATCAGCACATTGCCTGGCATATATTAAGCATTTAATGAACCATAGCCACCTGCATCTAGATCTAGATCCATATTGATTTACACAAACACAGACACACATGTTTCATTGGGCAACAATAATAAAATAGTCTTGCTGTGTATAAAAATGGATTTACAATGAAGACTGTGACAGGAAGGGTACAGTCTATTTATTGAGATTATTGAAAGTGTATAATTTGGCTCACCATCCAAGCTGGAAAATAATCTTATAAATAAACATATTCCAATGTTCTTAGGACTTAAATTTGAATGAGCTTTCTGTGCCGTAATGCTTCAGCTATTACTGTTTAACATGCATGTGTGGCACTGAGTGCTCCATTGTGCCTGGGTACACTGTTTAATTTAAACATTAATGTGGTTCCTTGCCAGGTGGAATTACGTGTTCTGATTCAGGAAGGGATATAACAGGTTTAGGTTTTGCTAAACCTAAGCTCTACCACAAAGTTCTTCCTGACTCCCGGGCATATGTGAGAAGTTCATGGCATTCAAGGTGAAGGCAGTGGTGAAGTGAGAGGTGAGAGATAAGACTGAAAAGTGAGAGATGAGGAGCATGAAGTGAGGGGAAGACCTGAAAGGGCCTAGCCTTCAGCTGCTGGCTTCCAGTTGCTACTTCTTCTCCAAAAGAAACAGTAGTGTGCATAAGGCGAAACCAATCAGTGAGTTAGGAAAATCGCAGCCTGTTACATTTGCATTACTTTCTGACTGAAGTGTTGAGAAGTGAAAGTGACTTTTCCTAGCCAGTTTCTCATTGATAAGCTGTTGTAGGAAGAGCTAAGCTACACAGAATCAATGAATGTAACCACTTTCCTTTATTACTTCCTGGTCTCAGTGTAAGCAGAACAGAAACTGTATGTTCAAGAGACTTTGTGAGTCTGCAGCATGTTTTCCCCAAGGCATGCCAACTTCTAACCTCTCAAATATAGAAATATGTTTCCTTTCTTAAAAATTAGAAAGATCTTCAAAGAGCAATGTATACCCAAATTGGATAAGTATAATTATTTAGTCATTTTGTAGAGCTCAGTCAAAATCTGCCAATTGTACACCATCTTTAAAGGTTTACTCTGAAGGAGATCAAACCATGCTCTGCTAATACCTGTTCCCGACAACTCTGTGTTCTGTTAGTTCTGTGTCAGTATGTGTGCTGTGTCTTGCACTAGTCTCTCTATTGGCTCTTATTGTTCTTTTGTATTTTAATTATTCCAATGGCATGGTATATAATCCTTATTATATGTAGCTTGGGCTTGAGTATTGTTAAGAGACATGAAAAGGACATCCTTTTGGGAATCCATTTATGTATGATCTCGAAGTTAATAAAGTTACCATCCATAATGCTTAATTTGATGATCCCTTTTGGTTTCTAAATAAGAGCCATATGGTACCGGGAAGTATAAAAGTCATTTTCTTTCTTCTTGAATTCTCTGTTGAAAGGGTTTGAACACATGACTATTTTTGCAAAACTGTTTTAAACAGCAGCGGCAGCATTTATTGGAAAGAGGGATAGCTATCAAACAAGTGAAGTACTCCAAAATGTGTGAGTGACCCAAATGAAACTTAGATTGCCTGTTCCAGCTCTGCACAGTGGCATTGCATGCTGACCCACACTGGAACTAGGTTGATTCTTCGCTTCCCACCGACACTCTTTAGAGTTCAAAGGAAGTTTACCTTATAAGTTCAGATACACCCACTTTTTTCATTTAATTTCATTTCCTATTTGTTGAGAGAGAGAGAGAGAGAGAGAGAGAGAGAGAGAGCGAGAGCGAGAGCAAGAGTGAGAGCGAGAGCGAGAGCGAGAGCGAGAGCGAGAGAGAGAGAGAGAGAGAGAGAGAGAGAACTTGTTGTTCCACCCGCCCATGTTCCCACTGGTTGACTCTTGTATGTGCCCTGACTGGGGGTGTTGAACCCTCAGCCTGGACATATCAGGATGACACTCTATTCAATTGAGCTATCTGGCCAGGGCCACTCTTCAATGGGCCACTTTTAGACACAAGGTTTGGAATTGTGTAAAGTATCTTTATATATTACTTATCTTCCAAAGAGTTTAACACTTATTTTTTTATATGTCATAATAATTTATTTCTATTAATGATCTAAAGAAAAGAGAGACATGTTTTTAAATATAATTAAAAATTGAAACAAAATCCACTAAGGATTTATGTATTTTCAAAATATATTTGGTATTAAAGTAATGGTATGTTAATAAGTATATTATACAAAACACTTTCTTTCCTACTATAAAACAAAAAACTATACTCATGACATATATATTATATAATGATAAGTATTCACTTTATTTAGTAGATTTCATTTACTGGTATGCTGTTTGTATAAATTATCTGGGAACTTCTCACTCTTTGTATCATTTTGGGGGGGAATGATTATTTGAAAAATAAAATCCATACCCAATGAACTGAATAAGGAAACAATTCCTAAGAATATGTGTAATGGCTGCTCATAGTACTGCACAGCTGTCATTTTATTTAAATATCACAATTTTAAAGGGACACCGTCATCCTGGGACATATGATGCATGTGTGGTGGGTAGCTGTTCTAGAAAGAGTCAAGGCAAATCCCATTTTTTGTGGCTTTAGATTTTAAATCCCAGAGAGACTTTACAGAAAGAGACTGACAAGAGGGACAGGTGGGTATTGGTTCCAACTTGGTGACAAGTTTTCAACCTCAGCTGCATTCTTACAACAGGGGAGTGAAGAGCAGCTGGCGGCCTGGGAGCCACTGTTGTACAGATGGAATTCTTGTGGCAGAGAGAAGAATGTTCTATCTGGCTCCCCACGGTTTATGAACAAAGAGCACAACTTAAGAGATTGAAGCTGCTGTTTGATCTAACTGGTGGAGTTTCACTCCCCCTTGCCTCCCTCACATCTTTTGTATTATAAGCCTAGTGATTTGTGTTTAGAAAAGGTAAAGTGTCCCAGTTTATCGCTGGTCAATGATTTCTCTGAACTCAATGCGTTCTTCTAAGACCCACCCCTCACATTTGTGAGATTTGGGGCAAGAATATAAATAGAGGCCCCTGTATCATATATCTACATATTTCTAAGTTGTAAGTCAAATGAACAAACTGTCAAGTAGGACATGTTCTTTCTCCTAACCTGGTGTTTCCCACCAGAGTGTGGAGATGTGAAGGGAGCACATTCTCTCCCTTGGACACCCCAACTCACATGGCCAGGCTCCATCCACACCCCCTTTCAGGTAGCTGTCCCCTGGTCCCCCTTGGGGAGCAGGTTGAGGATTATTGGGGCAAGGCATTCTGTGGTCCTAGAATCAGAAAGTGGTCCAGAAGAGAAAGCTCAGGCTGCGGGGGGGTGTGGGGGGGGGCACATCCCCTCAGCTTGCAACATGGGGAAGAGGAAGAGGAGGGCTGGAGGGGGGTCAGAGTGGGGCGCTCAGCAGCACAGGGCTCAGGACAAGGGTTCTTTCACCTGGGTCTAAGGACAATGCTTTTCTTTCAAACCCCACAATATATAGTACTGTTCCCACTATGGCCAGAGAGGGAGAAGACTTTATGGTTAACTTCTAAGTTCTCCATTTAATTAAGAATGGTTAAAGCCAGTACTTATTTACCTGGTATTTATGACCCATCTGCTCTCAAACTAGGACTGATTTCATTGAGGACAAGGTAAATTCTTTACTGCTGCACATAAAATGTGAAACCCAGTGGTTCAACATGGAGATCATTCTTCCCCTGCATTTCTGTAGCCTGTGGAGGGGTGACTGCAAATGTGGAACGATGTCCTTGTAGTTGGTTATATTTGACAGGACTCTGGTCTGAAAGGTGAATGGCAACCATTATTCTAATCCTGTAAATAAAGGAACTTGGGAAAGTCATTCGCCTTATGCCTACTTCAAATACATAATAAACTAGGGAAGGAACTAGTAGCAAATGCAGAAGTTCTACCTGTGCTTAGAAGTCAGAGAAATACGAGTTGAGGTAGAACACAGAACCAAAAAATCTGAATAATGTTGCCTTTTGGTATATCTTTCAGAAATGTAAAAGAAAGAGCAGAGAAAGGAATCCCCATTTGCATTATTCACAGAATTACTCATAAATTAATTGCATGGTGTAGGTGGAAAGCCCCACATAGTGTTAGTAGGAAAGCTAATGTTACATAGATTTTTACTTTAAGGTCCAGGGGGACCCAGCCAAGTGGAAAAATAGCTGAGTTATGGTGGAAACCAGTCACCTTATTAAAACTGAACAACCAGGTGTTTAGGAAAATAATGGTATGAGAGACTGGTTTCTTTCCTGCTGAACACAGGCATTCACTGTGAACACAGAGAAAAAGAATCTTTGTTATGAGATTTTTTAATGAGAATTACAAGAAACTTTGCTACAAGCATAGAGGAAGATAAAAATGTGTGTATGCAAATGTTTAAAAACTAACCTGTGTCACAGTCCATTTTGAGTTTCATGGTATAGCCCAGGAGAGCACATTCTGAGCTAGAATTGTGCTCTGTGTTCGGGAGCACTCTCAGTTGGGTGTTTCAGTGCACACTCTATAGCAATTCAAACTGGGATAAGTTTGTGCATAGATGTATGATATATTCATTTTTTCCCATGTGATTTTTAAAGAAAAATGAATTTTAAAAGTGAATAGATACGGATCATTCTCATTCCAAAATAAAAAACTTTGGGGAATGTTAGGACAATGGATAAGAGAGGTTCAGAGTACAAAATCTGAGAGCTTAGCTTTAAAAAAATAATATTACCAAAAATACTAATAGAATTTGATCTGAGAAATATACATATTTATATACATAAATATAAAATAAATACTCTTGAGTGGCCTCCTGTTGTTTTGGGGATAAAAACCCTGTATAATCTGGCTGCTTCCTGTCTATCCAGCCTCATCTTACAGATCTCTGTTCCCCCAGAACCACACTCCTTTCTCTCTCATTCAAGGTGTCTGATTTTCTTCCCTCTCTTGGCTAACCCCTTCTCTTTCCAGTCTCCACCTAACTGTTATCTTCCCAGGAACTTTTCTCTCTTTAACCAGACCGGTTTAGTTTTCTTATTGAACACTTCTATTAAATTTTTTCTTCTGTGCAGAAGTAAAAATTTCTATCATAGAATGATCCTGGCCTCTTTCTTCTCAACTGCCAAAGAGTGTGCTGCATTCTACTCTCCCACCTTCAAGGAGAATTTTGGGATACTGTGGGCAGAAAGTGGGTGTGGGGAAGAACCCAGAAGTAGGGAATGGAGAACATGTAGAAATAAAGTGACTGATGCGGCCTCAGGCTAGGGGATGGGCTGGTTTGTGGCTCCAGGGAGTGAGGCCACTGGCAGAGGAGACAGCATTTGTGGAAGTGCTGGTGAAGATAGGTATTTCCTTCCTGTTGTTATGATGGAATTGCATGTTGGTTCCTGGACTACTTCTTTTTGCAACATTGCTGAGAGTGGATCACATGATTCCGGGTGTAAACAACACTTTTTAGGGTGAATCACATTCATAATTGTTCAGCTGTTTGTGTAATTGTTTTATGCTTTTCTACTCTCCCTCTCCCCACAAGACTACAGGCAGGGCTCAGGTCTGTGTAGTTCTTACCTAAACCCCCAGGGCAAGGATGAGATCTGGCCCACGGTAAATGCTCATTAAGTGACAACTGGAGGGATGAATGAATAAATGCATATGTCAGTCCATTCTGTTTTAGATTTCTAGTCTCTAAATATCACCATTGGCCTTAATGATGAAATTATTATGCTTTCCTCAAAGTTCTCTAGAAGAAGGTGTTCTGAGTTTGGTTTCCAAATGCCTGTAATTAGAAACTTTTAAAATAAGTTATTTTCATTTTCCTCAACACATTCCTTTGACTTGAATATTCAGGCCCAGGGATTGAATACTAATATGATTCTTATAATTGAAATGAAATTCACCAAATACTCATTATCCTCAAACTATATTAAAATATTTGCTGAAATAACTCTATCTTGGTTTACGTGTTCGCTGAATTTCTCTTTATTGAAGAGAAAGACAAAGCTAAGGAGTAGATGTCATGGCTGCCTCTACTGGAAACTTACCACGGGCCTAGCAGTGTGTTGTTTGCTCCACACAGATTATACTCTTTTAAATACATACACTATATTTCAAGGCAGCTATTAGTTCCTGATTTTACTGATAAGGAAACTGAGATTGAGCAGCTTGCCTGGGTCTCCTGAGTTAAGAAATTGTGGAGCTGGGGTTTCAAAACTGAGTCTGCTGATTCCAAGGCTTAGGCTGGTAAGCAACAACATCCATTCTTTAATTTTGAGGAATAATCTACTAAATTTATTTATTAACAATTTTTACTTGTTGGTGTTAGAGAGAGAGAAAGAGAGGAAGAGAGAGAGGGAGAGAGAGACATCTATTTGTTCCACTTATTTATGCATTCATTTTTTGATTCTTGTACGTGCCCTGACCCGTGATTGAACCTGCAACCTTGGTGTATCAGGACAACATTCTCACAAACAGAGATACCTGGCCAGGGACCCAAATTTATTAAAAGTTTATTAGACTTATAATTATGACAGCAAGTCTGAGTTCACAGTCCTGCTCTCCCTTCTCTTTCCAGAGATCTGCTCCTTTCATCCTGCCTCCCATCCACGCTGCCAATTCTGTGACTTGATTACTATTTACCCAAGTGCTGGAGGTAGACAATGCATAGTTAATGTACTTCACAAGGAGCTTCATGTTAGTTGAGTAACTTGACAGAAGTTTACAGGAGCACACACACAAAAACCTCACTTTTCTTTCAGATTCTGGTCGTCACTTCAGTCTACCAGCTATTCCTCTGGCTCAGTCACCTATTGATCTTTATTTTCACTAAAAATCCATTTGGCTTTGGCAGTTTCATCCTCTGTGTGTCAGCCCTCTGTCCTTGCCACAGAAAGAATTGCCCCATCTTCTTTTTAAAACTCATGGCACAAAGTATGTCAACTGAAGGCAGTCACACATTGGTCCTAGGGAAAAAACTTCTTATGGTTTTATGTATATGTTCACACGCACACACTCAGAGTCAGTTCCCATTATCGTGGTAGTTATGTTTACAAAGTCACCACGAGCACTGAATTAGTGAGTATTGAACCCGGGGAAATGCAGGGGTAGGTTCCTGTGAGCCTCTGGTCACAACGTCTTCATCAGCGAATCAAAACATAACATTGTATTGTGTGTTTTTCTGTTTAAAGGCACTTTATTTAATATATAATTGGCTCACTAACATTGAACTCATGGCCAACATCACTATAATTCATGCCTCAATAAAGCTTATGTAATACATGGTTTTCTCTGTAACGCACATAACCTCCTTGCACTTGGGAACACTAGATGGCACTTAGTTATTATGCTTTGGGGCCATTTGAAGCAGCAAACTCTCCAAGAAAAAGCACAAAGATGTGAAAAACTAAGTAGACCGAGGAAGGGACACTTATTTATGGCTCAAGAGCCAAAAACATTAAGTCAGAGTGTCACTTTATTTGACTCAGCAGGGAATGTATGTGTCAGGAGACTCAAAATTTCCTCCAGTCCGCTTGTCTGGAATAATGGTAGAAGCCTGCAAATACTGACTTGGGGGTTACACATGAATTTTAATGAGCAGGTGAATTTGAAAACATGGAATCCAGGAATAATGAAGATCAACTATGTACATATTTACTATTATTTATTATTTGTTGAGTGCTCACTAATGACAGTAACTACTTTAGGTTTTTAAAGTGTATTAAGCTAGGGCCTGGCCGGGTAGCTCAGTTGGCTGGAGCGTTGTCCCAATATGCCAGCGTTACCAGTTGGATTCCTGGTCAGGGCACATACAAGAATAAACCAATAAGGGCATAAATTAGTGGAACAACAAATTGATGTTTGTCTCTCTGTCTAAAAAAAAATCAATCAATAAAAAATAATAAAATGTATTAACGTATTTAATTCTCACAAAAGCTCTACAGTGTAAGTATCAATATTTTCTCCATTTTACATACTACAGAGAGTACTGAACTTTCCCACTCCACAGCTGGCAAGCATCAGAGCAGGGATTGGACCGGGGCATAGCGGCTCTGGAGCCCGGACAATTATCCACAGTGCTGTGCTTCTTCCTTTTGGAAGAACATCATGCAATCAATAATCTATTTTTTTTTTTAAAGCGATTTGTTAGTCTAAAAGTGAAAGGCCTTTCAAAGTGAGAGGCATAGAATTTATTTGAGATTTTTTAATAAAGCAGCTATTTGAGAAGCACTGATCAAGTCCAAAGCCCAAACAATGTCTCAGATAGGAGACAAAGGCCTGGGGCATTTATGAGAAGGAAAGGGGAACAATGGCATCCATAGGACAGCATTTCCATCGGTGCAGATGAGCTAACACAGTGACACTAATTCTAAAAGCGTTTTAAATGTTCAGTTCGTTACCCAGTAGTCTAGTAGTCATATAATATGACTTTTTAATTATCTTTGCAAAGAGTTCTTTGAGACACAAAGTTGCTTGAAATCAGTCCAAAGGTTATTTTTCCCATGTTAATATTCCAGAGGTTTGAGGCATAAGACATGCGAGGCCTGGGATGGCAACTCTGGTTCCATTTTAAAGTGGCTCCATTTACATTACTTTCTACAAGCCTTTTTAAAATCATGGCTCATTCATTCAGTCACTTAATTAGAAAAATGTTTTCTTGTGCCTGTGTGTGCCAGGTCCCATGAGAATACAGCAGAGAAGAAAGACATAGTCTATCCTCATATAATTTATAATTTAGCTTACAATTGGATAATTAGTTTAGGATTATGATCAGCTTCATATAACTTAAAAAATACAATGAACAGATAGAAATAATGGATAGAAATTCATTTCCCCCTCACATGAACAGAGCCTGGAGGTAGGTGACCCTGGGCTAGTAGGACAACTCCACGGTCATCAGTGACCCAGGCTTCTTCTATAGGGTGGCTCTGTCAGCTAGCAGGCTGCTCTGGGTCCAAGGCAGCTGGCCCAAGTTCCAAGGGTCCTGCCTTCATTCCAGCTAATGGAAAGGAGGGGAAGGGAGGAAGGGCACATCTGCCTCATCTTAAAGAGACTTTCTATAGTTCCACACTTACCTCACAATTTATTTACCAGAACTAAGTTACATGTTTATATCTAACTGCAAAGGAGGCTGGGAAATGCAGTCTGTTGTTAGCTTAGTGTCTACACGCTCAGCTAAAACCCAGATTTCTGATTCTATTTCCAAGGTAAAAGAGGAGAAATGTACTTGGGAAGCAATTAGCAAGCTTCCACATATATAAAAACATTTTTTTTTACACCAAGTTTTACTGAAAAATAATTGACACATGTCACTATATAAGTTTATAACACACAGCATGATGGTTTGATTCACATATGCATGTTGTGAAATGATTGATACACTAGATGCAGCTAACATTTGTCTTCGTATAAATAAATATATGTAATAAAAAGAAAAGGGAAAAGAAAAACAAAAAAGAAAAATTTTCCCCTTGTGATGAGAACTCAGGATTTACTCTCTTAACTTTCCTATATATCTTGCAGCAGTGTTAACTAGAGTCATCATGTTGTACATTACATCCATAGTTCTTATTTATCTTATAACTGGAAGTTTGTACTTTTTGACCTCTACCTCCCCTTTACCCTCTGCCTCTGGTAAGCACAAGTTTGGTCTTTTTTTCTAGAATTTGTTTCAAGATTTTTATCTATTTATTTTTAGGGAGAGGTTACGGGAGGGAGAAAGAGAAGGAAAGAAACATTAATGTGTGGTTGTCTCTTGCGTGCCCCCTACTGGGGACCTGGCCTGAAACCCAGACATGTGCCTTGACTGGGAATCGAACCGGTGACCCTTGGTTTGCAGGCCCACGCTCTCACACTCTATCCACTGAGTTATACCAGCTGGGGCTAGAGTTTGCTTTTTGTTAAAAATGTTTTCTAACCTCAAACAGCTTTATAAAAATAAAAACATGTTATTACATATAGTTGGATTATAGCTACTTCTTGATGTTAAATCTATTGCCTAATAGTCTTCATGTCTATTGTAGTGGTCTATTTATTTATTTATTTATTTATATTGAAAAGTCTAGGGTTTTTATTTGGTTTCTTTGGCAACTCCAATGTTCCTGAATTTAGGCTCATCTTCTTTGATGTGTTTTGGAAATTGGAGAGCCAGATAACTTCATATAGTTCATTTTATTTAAAGATTATTTATTTATTTATGTTTACAGAGAGGGGAAGGGAGGGAAGAAGAGAGGGAGAGAAACATCTATGTGAGGGAGAAACATTGATGGGTTGCCTCTCATACACACCCTGACTGAGGACTGAACCTGCAACCCAGGCAGGTAACCTGACTGGGAGTTGAACCAGCAACCTTTCGCTTTGTGGAAGGACACCCAACCAACTGAGCCACATTGATCAGAGCGACTTCATATACATTTTAGCTAAAAAAAAATTTGTTAATAGGTTAATATATTTTAATCACAAGCTTACAGGAATAGCATAGAAGACAGACATTAAAAACATACCTGCATATAGGACAACTCAATTAGAAAAGTATAGTTAATGGATGGAATCTACTGTATAATAAAAATGCTACAAACACCACATTTAGTTGCCATCAATAAGAAATTTACTTGCTTAAAAAAATCCAAATACTGACCTTGTCCAGAAATATTTAACAGGTTTATTTATATCGTTGAAAGTTGAACTTGAAACTTGTTCACCGAAACATTTTGATTTGCATTAATACTTTATGTCCCCCATTTATATTAAAAAATTCACACACAAATAAAAATGGAAAAACTGCCATACCTGATTTCTGTCCTCTATTTTCCACCTGCAATCATATACTTAGGTATCTTTTGACACCATGGAAAAAAAGATCAAAAGCTCAGAACAACAATAACAGGAAGAAGAGAATTTTTTTTTTAAGAATAAAATGTTTCTCATCATAGTGGATTCTTAAGCACGTTCTCCATGTATGCGGTGTGCTAGTTGGCTGTCTTTTGGCATAATTGTTACACATTTGGCATGGATAGCACACAGGGTGGTGTCTTCAAAAAGGCCAACCAGATAGGCTTCACTTGCCTCCTGGAAGCACCAATAGCTGCACTCTCGAAGCGCAGATCTGTTTTGAAGTCCTGAGCAATTTCTCACACCAGACGCTGGAAGGGAAGTTTGCGAATCAGAATTTCAGTGAACTTCTGATAACATCCAATTTCATAGAGCACCACAGTACCAGGCCTGTAACATTGATGTTTCTTCACCCCTCCAGTAGAGGGCACACTCTGTGAGCAGCTTTGGTAGCCAGTTGCTTCCTTGGTACTTCACCACTGGTTGATTTGCGGCAGTCTGCTTTGCAGAAGCCATGATATAGAGACCTCTTTACTTTCCCTACTTCTTCCTCTGGAGCTCAGAGAGACAGAGGAGGCACTGGTGATAGAAAGTGTCAGTGGCTGTGGTCACCTAAAATTTTTTTTAACCTAACGTTCTGTTTTGGCATTATACCAAAACGAAATCTTTTATAATGCCCTGCAGAGGTGAAAATAATCTGTTGGAGGATAGTTAACATTTAATACAATATTATAATTAAGAAAATTTTAAGAACCTGTATTAAAAAAAGCTGGAAAAAATAAAGCAACTCTTTTGAAAGGAATTGATTTTTGCACTGTTTACACTGAAAAGAAATTGGCATTAAGGCACTTTAATTATAAGAAAATTTCAGATAGAGCATTCTTTTTCTTTCTTAAAACCTGTGTAATCCAGGGGTTGCATCAGTCCAGGGGTTGACATTTTATCATTTGTATAGATATCAGTCAATGTCCAGGCAGGAAGTAGATTACACACTCAAAGGTGTGAATTAAAGAAAGTTTAATGGAGAGACTATTTTCAGAGGCATGGGCATGCATTATGGATGGGATGTTTGTGCCATCCCCAACCCCCAGTCCGTGAGTTGAAGTTCTTACTTCTGGTATTTGTAGATAAGGCCTATAAAGAGGTAATAAAGGTCAAATGAGATCATAAGGGTGGAGCCCTGATCCTACAGGATTAGTGTCCTTATAAGAGACACCAGAGAGCTCTTTCACTCCCGTTGCCCCCCATCCAAGCAAAAAGAAGAGGTCATATGAGCACACGGCGAGATGGTAGCCTTTGGCAGCTCAAGGGGAGAGCTTTTACCAGAAACCAAACCCTACTGGATCTTGGTCTTGGACTTCCAGTCTCCAGAATTGTGAGAAAATAAATTGCTGTTGTTTAAACCAGTCAGCTTGTGGAATTTGGTTAGGGCAGCGCTAGTGGACTAATACTGTATAGTCACAAGAACCCGCAGGAATGGTGACTGCCCTGGGACTAGCTGTCACAACCCTGGGGCCCGAGGGGTGAGTGGAGAAAATCGTTTACCTGGAAGCTGGTGAGAGCTGTAGTCATGGCACAAGGACCATTCCACAGAGTAACGAAGCTGAACTAGAGCCTGGCAGAGAACAGGGAGTTGGGTAGGAAGGGAAGAGGAAGGTATCTCCAATGTCTCCCTCCTCCAGTTCTCTCTGATTTCCTGGCAGTCCTTCCCATTATAGAACAGGTCTACAAGGTAAATGAAGAATAACCAGCACAATGTATAAAGATTTTTAAAGAGACCCACATCTCAGTCATTCTCACTAATTAATGCTTGTCGACATTAATTTTCCCAACCTGGCTGCAGGTTAGCCTTTGAGGTGAAAATTTCACATGCATTATTTCTAATTTCAGAATTTGTTATGTACTTTTGTCAGATTTTTGGCTATACTTGTCCCTGGAAATGGCCATGGTTTTAGACACACTCATGCTAGTGTGTACGTTTGTTAGATGTAGAACAAACCTCACCTGATCTGCTCAACTTGACTATTAGGATCAATCATCTGGGTTTCTAGCCCTGAGGGCTCCTTCTGTCACTTCAGGATGTTAACTAGGACTTGGTGTAATTGGTTGGTGGATGAGAGTGCCATTTCAGAAAATTTCCAAAATTCTCTCTGTTCTCCAGTAGTTCTTCCATCTATTTTTTTGCTACCACCTCCTACTCAATGTGATATTCTCATCATTAGACACCACTCTTCTGGACCAGATAAAGTGCAGAAGGAAGCTTATGATATAAACTAGAAGGAGAGTGAGACCTACTTACCATTTCCCATTAGGCAAAGGCTTGCATTCTTTTTCTTTTGACATGCAGAATGAAACGAATGCCAAGGAATCTTGGACAAGCAAGTTCTAATGTTTGGGATATAGAAAATAAGCACAACACTAGGCCATAGTGAGCAGGCAGCATGAGAGGTCTGGAGGGTCGGAGACAAGAGGTCTGAGCAGGGATTTTTTTGTATGAGTTATCCTGTTTTCCTTGTTTGATCCTGCCCATCACTCAGTGGGTTAGTCAGGGAATAGATGATCTCTTTTTAAATAGGTGAAAGATTGTAAAATGAACAAAATAAAACTAACATCCAAATTGGGTTCAGTAACTTAAGAAGACAAAATGGCTGAGTGGGCCAGGCCACAAAGATGAAACTGTAGAAATTCCCCATAATTATTGTGTGGCTGAGGGCAGACTGCTTTGCTATCTGTGGTTCATTTCCTTTTCCTCCTCACTCAGTAAAAGAGTCTGAGAAATACACACTGAAAAGTTCTAAAAGAACTTGGCATAATATATTAGTAACCCAGCTCTCTAGTCCTTTGGTTTAAGTTAAGACTCAGCTAAGACTTAATTGTTCTTTCTGTCACTCACCCTAGGGAAAGGCAACAAGAAAGTCAGGAGGAGATCTGGGAGGAGTGTTGAGGAGGAGGGTTGGAGCCTGGGCAGGAGTGGGCTCGGACAGTCGGACAGTCTTACACTCTTCCAAGAACCTCTGTTCTGCCTAATACCTCGACTGTACTGGTGGGATGATCACCCATTCCGGTTTGCCTGGGGCTGTGGAGTTTCCCAGGACAAGAACATTTTAGTGTTAACACCAACTTACTCCCAAGCACACCAGGATGTGTTGTTCATCCTATTCCTGTTCTCTCTCTCTCTCTATTTTACACAAGTGAATTTTCAGTTTTCCCTCCATCTTTAGAACACATCAGTTTTTCATCATGAAGAATCACACACAATAGTTGACTTGCTTTTAGGGGCCATTGTATGAAAAACATGTATCATTAAATAATAGACTCATGCTCAAGAAGATGAGGTGCTCGTAGTATGAGAAAGTGTCAGGAAAAGAAGATGTCTTAAGAAGTAGTAGATCTCCCTCCAGGTTGATCTTACATGGGGTTATAAATTCATTGAGAGAAATGGCCATAGAACTACAAGCATTGTTTAAATTGTTGTTTATCTTTTCACTTCTCCCATCCTTTGCTCTACAGGCATGTGAGTGTAAGTAAATTTACAAATGTTGGGGTTGGCCAAAAACTTTGTTTGTTTTTTCCATAAGATGGCTCTGGTAGTGCTTATTTGTCTTTAACTTCATTCAAAACAGTTTTGTTAGATTGTATTGTGACAGCTGTCATATCAGCGTGCATTAAAAAAACTCACCAAAACTGGTGAATTTTTGTGTAGCCATTTTGATATTGAAGATGGAAGAAAACATGCAACATTTTGCTATATTATACTTTATTATTTCAAGAAAGGTAAAAATGCAACTGAAATGAAAAAAAAGATTTGTGCAGTGTGTGGACAAGGTGCTGTAACTTGACTGATCAAATGTATCATAAGTGGTTTGCAAAGTTTCCTGCTAGCGATTTCTCACCGGACAATGCTTCATGGTTGGGTAGACCGGTTGACAGCGACCAAATCAAAACACTAATTGAGAGCAATCAGCATTCTACCATGTGAGTGGTAGCCAACTTCACTAAAAATATTTAAGTCAATAAAATTATTGGTGAAATGAAATATGTGTCTTTTATTTTATGGAAAAAACTAAATGGACTTTTTGGCCAACCCAATAATCCCTCTACTGGACAAGGCATTAGGATACGGAAGACTGATCCAGCACTTAAACACCTCAGGGGATGTGGAGGGTGGCTTGAGGTTATAGAAACAAGTGTGACACAGTGTGAGATAGGACATTTCCAATTACAGCTTTGGCTGAGTTTCCAAAAGCTGAGACTAAAACAGTAAGCCCATGCCCAGTCACCTTTTGCGCAAAGGAAGGTGGGATATTCCCCTGTCAGGACATACTGTGGGATGGAGGTCAGAGAGGCTGGGAGGAAAGAATCCTTCCAGAGGGCTTGTAGTATTAGTAACCAGTACTTCCACAAGAGGAAGGAGGGGAGGAGGTAAAGTTTGGGTGGAGAGCAGGAGCTGGCCTTATATTCCCTCCCACTCTGTCTAACACAGGAAGCCTTCCAGGCCTCAAGAGTTTCAAGTTGGGGTAGAGGAAAATCTGTTAGATAAAAATTGGAAATTTTGATGATTTCTTACTATTAGATTTTTATTTTATTTTATTTTATTTTAAATGCATTTTATTGATTATGCTATTACAGCTGTCCCAACGTTTCCCTTCTTGCGCCCCTCCACCTGACACTCCCCAGTCCCTCCAGCAGTCCCCTCCCCTTAGTTCATGTCCATGGGTCATACATAGAAGTTTTTTGGCAACTCTATTTCCTATATTTTTCTTAACACCCCCTGTCTATTTCGTACCTACCAATTTGTGCTTCTTAATCCCTGCACCTTTCCCCTGCATTCTCCCACTTCCCCTCCCATCTGATAATCCTCCAAATGATATCCATATCTATAATTCTGTTCCTGTTCTTCTTTGCTTAGTTTGTTTTTTATATTGAATTGTTGATAGTTGTGAATTCATTGTCATTTTAATTTTCATAGTTTGGTCTTCTTTTTCTTAAATAAGTTCCTTTAATGTTTCACATAATAATGGCTTGGTGATGATGAACTCCTTTAACTTGACTTGTCTGGGACGCACTTTATCTGCCCTTCCATTCTAAATGATAGCTTTTCTGGATAGAGTGATCTTGGAGGTAGGTCTTTGCTTTTCATCACTTTGAATACTTCTTGCCAGAAGCTTCTAGCCTGCAAAATTTCTTTTGAGAAATCAGCTACTGGTCTTATAGGAACTCCTTTGTAGTTAACTATCTGCTTTTCTCTTGCTGCTTTTAAGATTCTCTCTTATATTAACCTTCAGCATTTTAAGTATAATGTTTCTTGGTGTGGCCCTTTTTGGGTCCAATTAGTTTGGAACGCTCTGTACTTCCTGGCTTTGTAGGTCTATTTCCTTCACCATATTAGGGAAGCTTCCTTTCATTATTTTTTCATACAAGTTTTCAGTTTCTTGCTCTTCCTCTTCTCCTTCTGGCACCCCTGTGATTTGGATGTTGGTACATTTAAAGGTGTCCCAGAGCTTCCTTAACCTATCCTTGTTTTTTCGAATTCTTTTTTCTTCTTTCTGCTGTTTTGGTTGAATGTTTATTTTTTCCTATGATCCAAATTGTTGGTTTGATTATTGGTTTTGTCCCTTTCACTGTTGGTTCCCTGTAGCTTTTTCTTTAGTTCACTTAGTGTAATCTTCATTTCTGCCTGAGTCTTTTTTATGCTTTTGAAGTACCCAGTGAGTTTCTTGAGCATCCTGATAACCAATGTTTTGAACTCTGCATCTGATAGGTTGCGTTATTTCCATTTCATTTAGTTTTTCCTCTGGACTTTTGTTCTATTCTTCCATGTGGGCCATATTTCTTTGTCTCCTCATTTTGGCAGCCTTCCTGTGTTTGTTTCTATGTATTAGGTAGAGCTGCTTTGACTCCCTGTCTCGGTAGCATGGCTGATTGTAGAAAAACATACCTGTAAGTTGTATGGGGCAGAGCCTTAGGTAATCACCAGAGCAGGGGAACCTGTATCACAGCCCTGTGGCTCTGTGAGGTGAGGGGGTGCTGGGAAATGGGATGGTTCAATATTTAATGTCAAAATAATGAGATTGTGTTGAAGCTTACAGAATGAAAACTAAAGAACTTAACTGTTATTTGTCCTTCATTCATTCTGGCCATACCATTTAAAGTGCTCCAGTCCATCCTGCTAGTCAGCTGGGAGAAGAAGGTGGTTGGAAATAGTGAGGAATTGGACAAAGGAAGGTAAGATGGGGAAGTCATATTAAAGTCATCTAGGAGTAGCCTGGGTTCTCTTTTCTCATGGTAACCTCTCACCTTTCACCTTGTAGTTGTGTTCTTAAGAGCATAAAACTTGGGTAGGTTCAATATGAAATTCAAGTTTTTCTAAATTAATTTTTATTTTTATCAATTTAACATATGTATTTAGTTAAAATGTGAATATTATGAAATCCCAGGTAACTCTTTATACCAAGTCCAAAACTTTCAATTGGACATAACATGGTGTTACAGTATTGTGAAATTAATAAATAATTAGGGTGAGTCTAGTACAAAACGTAGGCACCAATCAGCAGTCCATTCAGTTACTTTGGAATTCTTGTGAATGTGGGGTGTATCAACAAGGGGCTTCTCCGTAGCCCCATAACTCATAAATAAAAGCAGCAATTCCCTCCTTGACCTCCCATACCCCTAGTTCCAATTCCCAGACATAATCTCCTCCAACAATTTGAGCTGTTCCTGCTGGTATTGACATTTATATGTTTAGACAATATTTTAGGATAAATCAACAGTGTTATGTTATTGTGATACCTGAATATTATTTACTGAATAATGCATAGTATGATTTTGGTTCCTTCCTTGCATAATTTTTAAATGAACTTTTAGTTTTTCAGATGTTTATCCTCAAATCTTTCCACATGAGCCATCAGATGTATCATATATAAATTTGATTTCCCAAATGCTCAAATATATCAGAATATCATCTCTTTATAATGTAAAGTTTAAGCTTAGATTCAAAGAGGCAAATTTATTAACAACAGGTTTGCTATACTCTGGTGTTATATCAAAAAAATGAATGAGTAATCAACAGAGACTAGTTAGTTTAGGAGTTTTATTCCATTAAATGATTGGAAAAAAACCCATGCTTAGTGTATATTTTTACTACCTTAGACTAATTAGTCTATATTTTTAATTTTTGAAAAAAGAATAAAAATTAAAATCTGGACTCGAAAGAGATTTCATTCATTCATTTTTTTTATTTTATTATTTTTTTAAATTATATTTTATTGATTATGCTATTACAGTTGTCCCATTTTCCCCCCTTCATTACCCTCTACCCTGCACACCCCCTCCCACCCACATTCTCCCCTTTAGTTCATGCCCATGTGTCATAAGTTCTTTAGCTTCTACATTTCCCACACTATTCTTGCCCTCCCCCTGTCTATTTTCTACCTACCATCTATGCTACTTGTTCTATGTACCTTGTCCCCCTCTCTCCTCTTCCCACTGCCCTATTGCTAACCCTCCATGTGATCTCCATTTCTGTGTTTCTGCTCCTGTTGTTGTAGTGGTTTGCTTAGTTGGCTTTTGTTTTAGGTCTGGTTGTTAATACCTGTGAGTTTGCTGTCTTTTTACTGTTCATATTTTTTATCTTCTTTTTCTTAGATAAGTCCCTTTAACATTTCATATAATAAGGGCTTGGTGATGATGAACTCCTTTAACTTGACCTTATCTGAGAAGCACTTTATCTTCCCTTCC